>JAVSBS010003855.1:45656-72693 GCA_033124195.1 Coracias cyanogaster | reverse complement strand
TCACCTGCAATGGTTCCAGGGATGGGGCAGCCACCACCTCTCTGGGCAACCTGCGCCAGGCTCTCACCACCCTCACTGTAAACAATTTGTTTCTTACATCTAATCTAAGTCTACAGTCTTTTAGTTTAAAGCCATCACCTCTGTTGCAACAGACTCTGCTCAAAAGGTTGTCCCCGTCTTATCAGCCCTGTTTAAGAACTGAAAGGCCACAGTCAGGTCTTCTGACCTTATTTTCTTGTCTCACACTATCACCTAACTCTGCACCAGTGAAGTTAACGACAGCATCCATTAATATACATTCAAAGCTCTACTCCATAAGCCCGGGCCTAAGTGTTGGTAAAATGACATGTGACTATAGACTATAGGTCTGAGAGCTGGATTACTGACAATACTGACCAATGAAATGAAGTAACACTAGTTCAGCTGTCCCGTTTGAAAGCAAGGAGGCGCGGAATCAGGACCAGACACTGCCGTAAGTGTGCGCCTCAGGAACGTCACCCATCTGTGGTGTGGGGCAAATTATCAGAATACTCTGAGTATCAAGGGAAGTGTGCTTAGCGCTCTGCAGGTTTAAGGCATGGAGCAAATGGGCCCTACTTTGTGGCTCCTTTTGATTCTAGGCTAACACGGCAATGTTGGGCAATTTTACCGCTTGCTGTTCTGCCTGAACAAAGCACATACAAGCAATGATTTTATCTTCAAGACTAGTTCTTGACAAAAAGAGGTCAAGGATCTTTTGCTGTTTAGGAAAGCCTATCTCAGAGGATAAATCAAGGTTTATAAAGCTCAACACTCCTGCAGCTAGCTAGAAGTTTATGTTACTTTTCAAGAGGATCCCAAGATTTTGGTCCTATAATTTTTCCCTGCTCCTCCCTTCTCATGTTTAATGGTTGGAGTCACAGTTGTATTTTTTAAAATGTAAAGCACCATTCCCTGAATTCCCTAAAACCTGGCAAAGAGACATGGGTTTTTCTGGGAAGGAAAAGATGATGCTGCACAGAATCACAAGATCGGCTGAGTTTGGAAGGCACGTCTGGAGACTGCCTCGTCCAAACCCCACTCACCAAGCCGGGTCAAATAGAGTGGGTTGCCCAAGACTATGCTCAGCTAAGATTTACGTATCTTCTCTCCTCTCTTCTGGAAAGAAAGATCACATTTTTAAGTCCATAGCCCATGAGCCATCTGCATGCAAAATCTTAACTTAATCCAACAGACAAAATATTTATTTTCATATTTCATTTATGAGTGTTTATCAATAACATGATACGGTGTTTGCACATGGTTGTGGAATCCATGGTGCCAGCTATAGATCCTGAAGCACCTATTTGAAGAAGAACCTGCTTGTTGCTTTGCTTGTTGTCGTGTAAAATTATAACACATGAATAAGGATTATGTGTGTGTATATATGTATATATACATAACTATTTATGTGCATTTATGGACTCATAGAATCATAAAATCATATAGGTTGGAAAAGATCTCTAGGATCATCTAGTCCAACCTTCATCCAACATCTCCCTAACCCCTAGACCATATCTCAAAGTGCCACACATACTCATTTTTTGAACACCTCCAAATGTGTATGCCCATATAGTTGCACATTAAAAGGTGTTTCCTTGATGGACATGGGCAAAGCCAATTTTTCTGCTTTCTTCCTTTCACTTCAAAAAAAAGTTGTTCCCCTGTACACAAAAGTGCAGGAAAAAAAACACAAACATCTGCCCAGCTGCAAATGTGGAGTCAAATAAATACTGAAAACAGTAACAAGCGATAGAAGTCATTTCATTTCTCTGCTTTGAGTAGCACAGAGAAAAAAAAATAGCCTTTCTTCTTCTGATGTCAAACAGATTGCAGAGCAGTTATGTAAGCTAAAGAGACATTATTCCACTATGAATACCACAAGTTAAGTGATTAAAAATGGACTAAGCAAAGCCAAATAAACACCACCAGAATAGCTATAGAACATCTAACTGATGACCAATATCATTATTATCATGTTCATGAGTACTTCTATTTGCAGGGACAAGGGGTCAGGTCCCCAGCTAAGTGGAAGAGCATATATCCAATTGAAGTCGATGGACCTCCTTTGGTTGCATATAAGCTGCTGGTTGTTCATTCCCCTACGGCTTCTATGCTTCTTGATGTGGTTGCTAATAAAGCTTGGCAACTATCGTGGCTGATGAAGCTGAGTGAAGCAGAGAACAATGACAAAGTGTAACTGGAAATTATAGCATAGGTTTAAATCTTAACAAACTGTGATCAAAAATTACCGTTTCGAATTCAGAACATTCCTGATAATTCTTTCAGGTGGTCTTTCCTTGGCCACCATATGGCGTCTAGGAACATCAAGGAACAGATGTTAGAGATCCAGCAAGGTTTACAGCACAAAGGAATTGCAATTCCTTTAAAATTTACGTGTCCCGTGGGTTGATCACCACAAACAGCACCATAGTGCCTTCTTTACAGTGAGCAAATCTTCTACACTAACAGTGTGCTCATGTAATGACTAGAATCATGGGATATTTTAAGCTGGAAGGGACCTCTAGAGGTCATCTAGTCCAACCTTCCTACACAAGCAGAGTCCTCTCTACCTAGGTCAGGTTGCTCAGAGCCTCAGGATGACCTCTTCCCAGAGGCAGTCTCTGTACTGAGTTAGGAGTTATTTTGGAGAGTTTTACTGAAGATTATTTTCAGTTCTGAAGAGGAATCACTTTAATTCAGAAGTTTCGTTGCTGAAGCTACTCTAGGCAGAGTACAAAAATTGCTTTCTTGACAGGAAATACACGCACCTCTTGCATAAGTGCACTGGCTTCATTTTTTTATTATGTTGATCATCAGATACTTCCATTTGCCTTCATGACTCCCTCCAAAATCTCTTTATTTTAAGGTCATCAATAAACTGATCATTATTCGTGTATATAATTTTATATATAATGTGTTTTTCCCAATAATTTGTTACGTTGCACATTGCCTACTTCTTATATTGCACAACCGTCTAAATGTACAGTTTGAGGAAGCCAGAACTATGTAATTTCCAAAGATTTGTAAGAAAGCTGTAGTAAATAATTGATGTGAATTATTAATTGCAAATGTTTATGAACTGTCTATGAAATAGCCCAGAAGTCACATTTCCAAGTGAAAAAGAAAAGCTTAACTCCTGGAAACTTGCTTAAAGAAAGGATTAAAATTGTTCCTCTGTTTAGTGGGAGAAAGGGTAAGTTGCTAGTGATAAATATTAATCACAACTGAGAATTTTTGAAACTACCACTAATTAAAGAATAATACGATTCTTTCTGAAGTTTATTAGTGCAAAAATGGTAAGTTATGTCAGTCCAATAGTATTATAGAAACGGGAAACATTTCTGTTTGTATGTATACACAGCATATAGTGTAGGATATGTCATTGTCAAATATGTGCTCTCCCCTTGTAACCGAGGAGTAGGTTAGAGAACAGCTGTGGAAGAAGATATTTTCAAATCAGCAATCTGGTCATCCTGTACCCATGAGTTTTAAAAGAGCTGGCAAAGGAACTCAATGAACATTAATGCTGGAATTTAGTCAGTCTCGGAGCACTAAAGAAATTCCATTTGGCATTTTTAAAAGTTACCATTATATTTTAAGAGGTAAGAGGAAAAGTCCAGGCAATTATGGGCCTATCAGCCCCTTCCTGTTCAAATAATAAACAGCTGATGAAGAAGCAAACTTAAATGCTAGAATTGTTCTGTGCTACCGTTCCTTTTAAGTGCTAATATAGTACTAATCTACTTAACGGCAATTCACAGGCACAGATGAAAAACAGATCCTGCCTGACCAACCTTTTTTCAGTGAAGTTGGGTGATAAACATAATAACGCTTAAATTTTAGAAGTTTTTGACAGGGTTCAGCACAACCTTCGAGTTGAAAGCTGGGATGATAAAAAGTAGCGTGGCACATATAAGTGATAGAAAACTTACTAACCAGTCCTTGCAAACGTCAAGAAGATGTTGGGCAGAGTTATTTCTTCCCACTGGGAGCAGCTCTGGAGCCATTTCATACCTCTGTCATTACTGATTGGGTTTGCAGATGGCACGGATACTGAGGGAGAGGTGAGTGAAGAAGAGGAAGGGGGGAGCTGCTCCGTGCAAGCAAATTTTCAGACAGTCACATAGAATGTCATTCAAGTTAGCCCTCTGTGCAAAGGGAGTCCCCAAGTTGTGAAGAAATTGCTCAGCTCGTTAACAAGTGCTTATTATGTGGCAGCAGGCTGTGGTGCTGATGTGATCCTCCAACTGTAAACAGTGTGATTTTTAAGAGCTCAAAAATTATATTCCCTCTTCATTTGGCAGGAGTCTGACTGTTTCTGCAATCCTGCGTTACTGTTTTCTCCACAGCCTGAGGAAAATGTTTACAAATTGGAGAAGTTTCAGGGAACAGTCATGACAGATACAAAAGGACAAGTAAACATACCTTGGAGAGAGAGGGGGAATGCAAGAGCTCTGTCTGTTTAGCTCAACAAGGAGCACGCCTTTGGTCACAGCCTACGGCTGACTGCAGGGGGAAAATAGGTCAGAATAGAGAGGTCTTGGGGCTGGATGTAAACGCATAAAAAGATTTGAGAAGCTGAGGACACCTACACTCCGTGGTAGTTAAAGACTTTAATTGTTTACTGAAATCTGCGGTGAAGTCATCTGGAAATATCTCAGCTAAAATCACATGTTCTTTAAAGTGTTTTTCATTACAGGCAGGAACCAACCCAGTGGAGTCCTGTGGCCAGTATCTGAATGCTGATCGCCGCGTCAAATCCTACCCACAACGTTCTTCCCTCCAGTCCAGAGTATTTACTTCACTGTGGGGCAGGAGCTGAAAACCCACCATTTTGGTACCTTCTCCTGCAGACAGAGAGCCTCTTAGAGCCAGGAGGTGTTATATTTTCATGGGATAAGCAATTAGTACTGGAATCATCTCTCTGATGCCATCTGCTCATGGCTCAGCACTTAGGACTGCACCTGCGTTGGAGTGTAACTCAGGCTTGTACAATGGACAGGAGAGCAGGTGAAGTGATTGCAGTGGTACCTTCTCTCTACATAATCCTTGAGTCTAGTTAAACAAGACCGTGTGACTTTATCTAGTATCATTCTTTAGCAGGACCATGGCTGGCACACCGAGCTCTATTTAGTCAGTAGCACCAGAGGCAGCCTTATTTAGACAGCTCAAAAGCAGAACAACCCTACACCCAACAAAACCTTTCATCTTTATCAGAGTGCACCAGTGAACCTTAGATGCCCTTACCAGACTTAGTGCCCCGACAAACATTTTTCCTGATAACTTTTCCTTAGCCATAGCTTAGGAGAGGATTTAGATTCAGTGGAGACACCCTTTCTGGGGAGAAAAAAAAAAAAACCACCAAAACAAAAACAAACAAACAAAAAACCACCAAAAAAACCCCCAAACCCTGCCAAAAAAAAAAACACAAACCCCTACCTTTAGTTCTCCTCCAGTTTTATTTTTCTGTTGTATTTTTCTTTATTTATTAGTTCCAGAAAGTGTATGAGAATTTATTTTCCTCACTCAATGTCTGTATCTGGTTATCACCACATATAATCTCTGTATTGCACAAGCATAATAGTGCTTTGGGCAGCTGCATTAAGGACTGGTTATCTAGTCCCATCAAATATGAATTTCAGCTAAACACTTAGCTGTTGGACCAGAAGAAGGTTCTTTTGTAATTTCTGTTCTCTGAATATTGTGTTCGTAGCGTTATGAGAGCCTGTATTCTCCTCAGCTATTTGTCTGCACTGTTGTAAAGCCCAGCTGTCCAAAAGACAGTTGGACAATAGCAGCGTTGCTTCTCTAAACCACTCAGATACCAGCACAAAGGGTGGCAAACACACCGCATTGCTTTGGTAAACGCTTTCATCTCAGGAGAGAGGGAAAGGATCTCTTGAAAAGTTCTGCTCTTTGGCCAAAACTGCAAAAAGCATTCAGACTGAAAATTGAAAAGGAAGATTACACTGAATTCTGCACAATTTGTGAAGGGAAGATTAGATTTAGGTAGAAAATTCGGCTAGATTCCCAGTCCAGCCTGATTTCTGAGTTAAAAATATTATGATAATGCTGCCTAATCCCAAGGGCACCTGCACATTCTGCACAAGGGCTTCTTCAGAGCTAGAGCTTCGCTTCAGGAGCATCATCTCCCCTGCCTCTACCAAGGGAATCTTTTAGTTCTGTGGTTGGGACATTGTGCTATTGGGTGGGACAATGGGTTGGTGTGCTCTTTGGAAATGGTAGAAAATGAACCCAGCTTTTCCATTTTTTGTCCAGAAGACTGCTGCTGCTGTCACCTGAGAAGAGGGATTGGTCCCTCCTGAGTGCTTTTAGAAAGTGGTTTGGAGAAAACCAAGGGAAGTTGGTGAGCGTCTCCTGGCAGCACAGAGCCACATGCTACAGGGCAGGACATGGCAGGACTTCACACTGAATTGTCCTCAGCATCTCCTAGGAACTACCTGAACTGTCTCAGGTTGCTAATTGCTGTGAAAGCTCTTCTGAGACACTGAACTTGCCCTGCAATCACACTGAGTGCATTCCTGCCTAACTCCACACAAAGGCTTTCATTTTAGGAGTCTAGACACACGAAAAGTAGGCACCTACTTTGGCCAGCTGCTGAGCTTTGTGGCCTAAGTCTCAGACTTTTAATGAGTCTACTTCATTAAAAGCACTGTGGCAGAAATTGTGCTTGCTTGACATATCAGCATGTAGGTTTTGTTCTGTTCACGTGAAGAAAGCAAAGCCCATAATATGGACAACATAGGTTAATATTCTGTGAGGGAATGCTGTGCTGACCATGGCTCTGAAGTGAACGGCCATGACATTTCCTCAAATACACAGGAGGGCTTGAAATCCTTAGAGCTCTTGCAGAACACAAATCAGCAAACCTACTTCATTACATGGAAAAAATTCAGGCCTGCCCTTTCCCCACTGTTGTTTTGCTGGGTAGGTCCGTTGCTCCAGCTTTGCTTTCTGTTCCAGTGGTTTTTGAGGCTTCCCAAGCTCCACAAGGTCCATACACTCCTTCATGTTATGGAGAAAACATGGGCGTCCCTCCATATGATGTCTCATCTACTATTCATGTTGCTTCTTTCTCATGTTGCTATACTATAGTACAAATACGTAAAGAAATCTGTTTTGGGTGACTTTTTCTACACTATGCAATACTCAGTGTGAGCAATTTCCTCACCCTAACCTTTCTGATGTCCTTCAAGAAGGCCAGGAATTAGAGAATGACCTACATCATTAACTCATCCTTTGTAGACCATCATCTACACCTTGGGATTAGGTTTTAAGTCCTATGATGACTAATGCTTCACAAATACATGAATTTCTACATGAATTCTTTGCCCTTGCTGCAACTCCAAGCCATGAGCTGTCTGACAGGCCCCTGAGCACAGACGTGGTGCAGAGCTGTCTCTCGATAACGACGCCTCTAGTGCACGTGGCCATGTCCCCACTGCACAGCCAGGGAGTTAATTTTTCATTGAAAACTAGAAATCTTTTTATATGGATCAGGCTTGGATTAATTTGTCAAACCAGACTCGCAGGGCTGGCTATTATCCTTTCCATGGGACGGTGATTAGATCTGTACATAGGTTGGGGGTCTAATCACCGTCTTATACAGTAATAATAAATATTATAACCTTCTTTGCTTTATGTTTTTCTAGCTTTGCAATCTGTCAACCGGTTTATCTTCTCCACTAATTAGGCTGGGGGCTTTGGGGGAATTATACCATAACTCCTAAATCCCCTTCCTGATTAGCTCCGTGTTTACCTTCATCATTTGATTTGAGAATTTTTACTATTATTTTAATACAGAAGAATACAATGATTAATACCCTTGGTGGGGGTGTCGGTACCAACTTGTTGTCAGCTGCTACCCCCTTGTTGGGCTTTCCCAGGGCTGAAAGTGGCTTTAAATGTCAGCTGCAGAACTGCTTCGCTGTGCTTCCAGTTAGTGCTCATGGGTAGCTGTTGGGGAGGAGCTGCTTTCTTGCTCACATTGCATTTTGGAAAAGCGTGAAGAAATAGATTTGTGTGGTAGATTTGGGGGATTTCTCCCTCGTCAAAACACTAGCAACAGGGAATGAAAGGCTTCTTTATTCTGCCAGGAAAGAAGTTTTCAGATGGAGTGGAGCCACTGCCCACTGGACAGTCCTACAAGGTCCCTGAAGAAAATGAGATCCATCATTTGGATGACCATCAGTGGGTGACCATGTGATTTGTCCTCTGGTGGGAAGCAGAGGAAATGTTTCCCGAGCAAAACTTTTGCCTTTTTTCTTTGGGAACCCAAAACTGTAAGCAAGGGATCGTGTAAATACTCAAGACTTTGAGGAATTGTAGAAGGTAGAGAAAGCACTCTGAAAAATGCTAAGTTTAAATTCTGAGGTTATGTAAGACAGTGGCAGATGACACATGAAAAAACTAGAAGAAAATATTTTCTGTGTTTAAGTGAGGTAAGGAAAGGGTGCTCTGGAAAATGGGCATCATAAAAATGCACCTTAACTTAGCAGTTCAGGTCCAAAGAATCAGTAACTTTCACAAGTCAACTCCACTTTTAAAAAAATTATTTAGAAAAGAAACCAACAAACTCAAAACAGGAAATAAAATGCAAACCCACAAAATCTGCATAGGAAAAATGCTAAAAATTTAAAGGAAGAAAAATTAAATTTCCTACAGAAACAGTGCCTTGGCTGCAGGGGACATTTACAGACTCTTCTGTGTTCTCTTTTTCTGGTTAGCTGAATATCTTGATATGCTGTGTTGTTTTTGTATGGTCAAAGCTACAGAAAACCATGATTCAATTATATTGCAGCCAACTAAAAGCTCCCATTGAAAGCTTCATTTTTATATTTCCTGATAATTTTTTTTTTTAAATTGAACTCTGGAAAAATAGCTTAATATTACTGCAGCTGATTGGATTTAATAAAGATCTGAAATGACACAGAATCGAAAGAGTTGTGGCAAAGCCCTGTAAGTGATGCTGCTCCAGTTTGCAAAGGAAGTGTGAAGAAGTGGAGGAGCTGAGGATCATAAAATCCTAATCGGGTGAGCTTGGCTTAATTGGGGGCTTAGAAGTACCACTGGGGCCAGGGCCACCAGGCAAGTGATGGGTTTGCTCCACCCTAAAGGATACTCATCTTCTGAGAGTCCCAGCAGCAAGAAATGATGGTTGGTGGGTGTAGGAGATGAGGGAGCACAGCTGGGGTCATGGGGCTCTCTGTTCGAGCTGGCGTCAGTACATGCAGGACATTCTGTTGTACTTGGAGGACAGAGAAGAGAGGATAATGAAGGTAACATCTCAACACAAAGGTTGTTATCACCCTGAGTAATCTTGAGTACAGTGGCTACTCCGTTAGATCTTAGAGACTTTCTTCCTTTGGTCCAAAACCTAATGGATTTGTAGTAAATTGAGTCAGAGCAGCTTAAAAGTTGATCAACAAGGTGAGGTTGGCAGTGGATTAATTCTGGAAAGGAAAGAGGAGAAAAAAGTTCTCCAGACCAACTCATGTGTACTCTACCCAGCTTGTTGCCTGCCTTGACCAGCACCAGTCAAATCTAGAGGTTTCCAATAAAAAAAAAAAAAAAAAAAAAGGAGAGAGATTGAACCACCTAATTCTCAGTGTCCGTGATAATGAGGTTTTGGATAAACAAACAGTTTTTGAAACTTAAGCTTCTTAGAGTATTAGGGAGAAGAAATCCTCAGATGTCACTGTAATGTGTCCGCTTATTTTTTTTTTAACACAATATGCCATGGAAGTGCAGCGGGTGGCTGCTCTTGACTAGCACACGGAGACAGCCATATGTGGGGAAATAAACATCTACGTAAACTCCTTGGCATCTGACCAGCGTTGAGTATAAATCTCCAGAGCAAGAAAAACCAGCCCTTTGTGCCACAAGATTATTTTTAACTTGAGCTTTCAAGTAGCTAGCAGAGATTACCTCTCATCTTTCACAGCATGAATTTCATGTCCGTATTGTTGGAAATACGGAACAATATGGAAAGCACAGAGGAAGAAAGGAGGAATTAAAGTACCTAAATCAGCTGAGTCATGGCTGAAAGGCAAAAAGGATTTCTGAAGGGTTGAGATTGAAATGGTGATGAAAAAATCCCTCATCTATAGCTATGGGGTTACTTACTACAGTGTTTTTGATGGGAATTACGACAGGGTTCCTGGGGACTCTCTTGCTTCAATTAATTAAACTCACACCGAGAGGACTACTTCAGCCCTGCGATGATTATTTCTTTTTTTCATGGGAAAGTAGGAAAAGCGATTTGAAAATAGTCTGGTGAGCCTTTTTTTTTTTTTTTTTTCTTTCTTTTTTTCCCTTCAGTTTCTGACGTTGAAGGCTTTGAGTGGAAACCAGAGCTCAAACCACAGACCTGAGTCTGGGAGCAGAGCAGGAGGTGAGAGGTGACAGGCATGGAGGGGAGGCCAGTACCTCAAGAAAGAGTGGAGAAAATCTCTCAAATATCATCACCCCTTCTGCCAATTTGTTCTCCTTTCTTCTTTCTTTCCTGTATTCCTACTGCTTTTTGTCTCTTACCCTTAATTCACTTCTGTTTCTCAGCCGTGATACGCGTTTTGAAGAGGAACAGCAAGTTGTTTTGTTTTTGCTTTGTTTTGTGAGGCAAAAGGGTAGGTCTTCCTCTCTGGGGAGAAATGAATCACAGTAGCTCCTTTGAGCACTAGGCAGAGTGCTAACTAACACATTGGAGCTGTATGGTCTTTCAAAACACTCTGCTGGTCTCCAAGACATCGGTTTAACTCCTCCAGTAGATGCCACCCCCCAGATTTTGCCTCTTTCCCTTTTCTCAGAAGAAAACCAGGTTATTTGAGCCTTTCTTCCTTTTTGAAACAAGTCACTCGGCACAGCAATATTCTTTCCTCTCTTTGAAGTTGGACATACGGTAGTGCATGTGGTAGGCACGAAAACACCACTGGGTGATAAGAAACATACAATTAAGCCCATGAGTGATAATGAACAGATGCTTCCCTCCCACAAATGCTTTCTCGTATCGAATGAAACCTGGCTGCAAGATTTTATCAATTCTAGGAGTTTACTCAACTTTAGAGAAAAATGTGACCTACCTTGATAATATCCCATATGGTTATCTCCTGCCCCAGGGGCTTTTACCTTTGCGGGGAAGTTCTTGTTGTTTCTGTTAAACCGATTTTTCTGATCTTGACAAAAACCGAAAACAAAATAGCACGTGACTCCTTGTGGGTTTGCAATAAACCAAGCCAGCGCACGCATGCTATCTGATGGTGGATCTTCCACTACACTCATGCTAACTACTGAGATATTTTGCTTCTAATGGGAGTGAGCAAAGATAAAACCGAGCAGTCTGTAGCCATAACAAAGCAAGGAGATGCTGGCAAAATTGGTTTGTCATCATTTTTGATCCAAGGGCAGCCAGGATAGGATGGTTTCCAGCAATGATCTGTCTTTAACGTGTTGAAACTTCACTTTGCCCTCTGGTATTACCACACTAACACTTGTTACTGTACCACAGGAGTGCCTGGGCAGAGACTGGGACCTTCTACACTGGGACCTGTGCAGGTGCTCACATCCATCTGCTCTGCTCTCGAGCCACCACTCAACCATTACCTTCTCCATGTGCCTGTTTCTTCCTGCCTTTTTACCTGTCCTGATGTTTTAGACAGGAACCTCTGTAGGCGAAGGGTGTGTTTTATCATGTATCTGTTGAGTGCCAGTCTTGGCTGGGGAATCTCAGTGCTCCTGTGATATGAATAATAAGTCCAATAACAAAAGCAAAGCCTGACCATCTGGCTGCTATTATGGTAATGTCTTGCTTCGTGACAGTAGGTCACTGTGTGCAGCTGCTTCTCTGGCTCACTCCATACTAGAAGAGACTGCTCTTCAGCTTTGGGCTAAGTCTCCATAGCTTGAAGACAGGGAAAGCCGGTGGTAGTGCCACCTGCTCCAGGTATGGAGGCTGAAAAGAAACCTACTGTCGGGAGAGTTTGTCAGAGTTGTATGCTGGGATACTCAGCTGCGAGCAACAACTAAGGCACTGATTTCACCCCCAAAGAGAGCGATGGTCACTGCTCCCAAGAGACCATCTTCTCAGATCACTCCATCCATGCCTGTTTGGTGGTTGGATAACATGCTCCATCCCCAAAGAACTCTCCTGCTTCTATTGACACATCTATGGGTAATGACAGGATGATGACTTCACAGCAAACCTCTTCACCTCCATCAGCACCAGCTCCTGCGAAGCGAGCCAGCACAGCAGGGTGCTGGAGCGTCCTCCCTGCCCACCTCGCTCCGTTTGCTGCTTGCAGATTTGCAGCGTTGCTGGTTGGCGTACAGCAAACTCTTCAGTGCTTTGGGATTGAGATATCACTATAGCCGTGAGTCACAAAATGAAACAAAGCATAAATTAGGAATTACTTATCAGCTGCATAATTTATGTTGCTCGGTGTCTTCAAACGTGGCCTTTTTTGTATTAGAAGATGAAGCGTGGCTCATGTGATGATAATTCACACGGCTGAATATAGTGCTACTGATAATAACACTCAGCAGTGGGAAGCTGTCAAATGCTTAGTCTCGCTGTTTATCTATTATATTCTCCCATTAGCTGTTTTATTTTCTTCCATCTAGAGTCTGCTTTAGTCTGTACAATAGGTTTGGCACAAGCTACATTAAAAAAGTGCTATTGCTTTTACAAAATGATTTTTACTGTCTCAGAGAGATAGCTTGCAAACTCAAAATTAAAACTCCTTTCCTCTCACGTGTACCTACAACCCCAGACTAGACAGGGACCTGGACATCACTCGATGAGCAAGAAAAATGCCAGTGGTGTTTCCTGTGTGGAATGTGAAGACCAGCACTGCTGTGTGGCTGGTGCCTTGATCACGGTGCTGGCCAGTGCATCTGCAACATGGTCCCAATGATTCCCTGGGTGAGGCACAGAAAAGGTGGATGTCTCTCCTTAGCCATGCTATGGGTGAAGGCACACTGCAAGGAACCGCTCTGGGCACCCAGATCAAGCAGCTGAGCATGGTCCAGCTCCTCCACCCCTTGGGCAGCCTGGTTGCATCCATACCTCACCATTCCATGGGACCTGGAGCTGCAACTTACAGATGAGTTTACATCAAGGTTTTGGGTTTTTTTTCTGTGAAGGTTTTGTAGCCCCTCAGGGCAAATAGCAGGAAAGAGAGGCTGTGTGTGGTTTAGAACAGTGGGAGTGGGAGAAGGGTGGGAATAGTGCTGGAGTACCATGTAGGGCTGGTGCCGTGTTGTTCATCCTCAAAGACAACACTAAAGGGTTTCCATGGGGAAATGAGCTTAAAACTACACACAGGCCTGGGGTGAAGAGGAGCTTCATTCCAAGACAGAGCCTGGGAGTGAGCTACCACTTAAGCAACATAGATATCAGGGCCCAAAGAGTGAATTGGGGAACTTAGTTGTTGGTGAACTAAGTGCCTGATATATCCTTTAAACCCCAAAGATGTGCTGAAGGGGAGTCCAGCTTATTTACAGGTGGGTTTTCAACTACTGATTAGGCCAAACTTGCTCATATCCAGAATTCATCACAGGCTGTAATTTCTTAAATCCCCATGGAGGTCTCGGTGTCCTCTGGCTTGTCCGAGGACAAGGAAAGAAGACTCTGTTTTGAGGACAAAGGGGAATTTCAACCTCCTCTTGAAACACAGCTTCATTGATTTTAAGTGTTTCCTCCTGTGCCTTTGTCTATTTTATCTATTTTGAGAAAAACAGTCATAGCATGGAATTAATGCATTCATTCAACATCATTCTGTGCTTGGCTTCACTCACATATTTCTACAGTCTAAATTGTTTTTCTACTTTAATTCAGTTGTATTCAAAACAATGGCAAAAGTCCCTTTAGTCTTAATGGTAGAAGATCAGGTGTTACTGGAGGAAGACTTTCTTAGGCTTTTTGGCTTGCGTGTGTCTTTCAAGAGAAAACTTTCTGATTCATTTTGGGAAAAGCATGCAAATCTTGAGATAAATTTCTTCTCCCAAGCAAGAGCTAAAGAACCATTTGGAAAGAAACCAATGCAGGCAAATCAATTACCACAAATTATTCATATGATGAAGTATTTTTTCTGTTTGCGAATATGCACCACGAGTCTGATGTTTAGAGAGATGAACTGGCTGTTTCTTGATGTGCAGCTTATGCATGAACAGTCCATTATAATTCAAGTCATAGCTCTTTTGAGGGCACGCAGGTCATGCTTTGGGTCCATTTTCCCTGACTGGATGCACATTATTCTTTTAGAATCTGGTGCAAATATTCATTACGACAAAATTATAGTCATGATTATTTGCTGCTATGATGAGAGTTCCTTTTGTTAGCACATGGGGGGAAAGTATGCTCACACAAAGCAATCTACTGAAAAACTTCCATACAACTGGAATACAATTCCACATAATCCCAGCCGTGGAGATTGCTCTTACTCCATCTCAAACATTTTGCATGTCATACGATGGTCAGATTTTTAGGTGTGATTGAAATAATTGGCAATGGCTGATGACCCAGATTCAGTTAACTTTAAAGCACAGGGAGGGAAGATAAGATTTTGCAGATTTTCTTCTGCAGAAAAAGGCTTGGGGAGATGAATAGATGAAGAGGTAGCTTGGTACCTTTGCCTGCCCACCTGCTGCTGTGTTGGCATGTTAATGAAGCATTGCTGGGGGTGGCAATTGCCCAAAAGACAATTATTAGCTCATTATCAGCCTGCAAGAGGTATCTCCTATAGGGCAGGTGTTTTCCGTGCTCCTGGGACTGGTCTCTAGGAGGGCGGAGCAGAAGTGCTGAGAAAGGGATGGGCTTTGACCTAGAAGGAAATGAAGTGCAGCCTTTAGCTGCTGTCAAATGGAAAGCCGAAGGTCCATCAATTATAAAAGCAGTTCACTAACTTATGACACAGGCAAACAGATCTTACAGTCCAGTGAGGAGCATCAGATGGGACAGTTACCCAGTTCTGGTGTAACAGCCATTCTGTGGTGGAGACCTCTCCTTCAGCCCTTGGTGGCCACAGATGCAAATGCCTGTGCCCCGGTGCAGCCTCTGGCTGTAAGTGAGGTGCTGATATCTGTCTGGATTACTTTGGGAGGAAAAAACCCCAACATCACAATGCTCCCATTTGCCATTTTCCTATCCAACTTCTCTTGATGCAGGAGGAGCGCCATAAAAATAAGCCTTGGGTCAGCAGTTATTTCTGACCCATGGATTATGTTTGCTTTGGTTTCGTATCACAGGGTCTTGTGCCTGGATAAGATTTTCCCGGTGCTGTTCATTGCAATGTTTTATTTTCCACCATTGCCTGCAGGCACTGACACGGATTAGCCTTGGCAGCACCACGCAGGGGGCTTATACACCCTGATGCTCACTAATTACAACCTCCTGAACATCCTAACAGCCATAACAATACAGTGATGTATATATGAAGTCACAGTCTGTCAATGTATTGCCCCTGTGGTGTAAATCCTGCGAGCAATATACTCGTGACTGGAGATCCCCTTATTGCATTAAGAGTTTTGTTCTTTGGGGTCGTTTCTAGCTACATATGCTCTGGTCCTCTGAATATCCAACTGAATGCAGCATTGCTGGGTGTGGAACCTGCATCTTGAAGACACAGGGAGATGTTATTTCCTTTCCTTTCCCCTTTCTTTTCTTGCTTTTGACTCGCTTACCTGCTTTCCTCCCACGGCTACTTGCCAATGCTTTGTCTGGCCAAGCAGCTGAAGTATCCAATCCAGGAAAACATATAGAAGGTTTGTTTGTTTTCAGTCTCTGTGCAAACAGTCAATAGATTTCACTTGTGTCCTGGTTTGTGTCTTGCTAAATACCTGTCAGGGTCTAAATATGAGTTCAAGCACCTAACTTGGGCTGTGTCAATTGCTGAGTTACTGTCAGCGGGGCACAGTGCAAGGGAAGACAGTAAATTTAGTCCTAAGTGAAACCCCTGAGCTTCGTGCAGTGCAGTTGTAGGAGCCTTGTTCTCCTGCACTTCTTCCACCATCTGATCAACTCCTTACATGTGGAATCTTTTCCTAGTGTAGCGCAGACACAGGTTTTCAGGCTCCCTAAGTGCTTTAGAGAAGTAGACAAAGGAGAGAGGATGTTTTTTCCTTCATATTATGGACCTTGGAGGTGCTGAACCTTCTGACTGCAGATGGAGACCAGTGTGATTGGGTTCCTAACAGCGTGTCTCTAGTTGGTGCTGTGGACAACCTATGGGCTGGGTGCTGGACACCCCTGAGCACCTGGAGAGCTCTGCTGAGGTGAGAGAAGAATGGCAGATAGCATCTGTTCTGGATCAGCCGTGATGATTGTGTTAATGAAGAGATTCTGGCATTTCCCCTGTCCTGCTCTGCTTGGTTACAAACGAGCTCTTTGAGTGATAAAGAAAGACCACACAGAATTAGAATTACTCATGCATGCCCTCCTAACATCCCCTCAGCATGTGCGTAGCAGAGCCACGTTAATTTTGTTGCTAGCGGGAATTCCCTACATCCAGAAATGAGAGCAGATTTGCCTGTAATAGCAATCAGGGTTTCCAGTAGTGGACCCTCTCCAGTTTTCACACTGAATGTATTCTCCAAAGGAATGACATCAAGACAAACAAAAAGATAAAGGTCCCGCATCATTACGTTTGACAGAAAGTATACACCACTTTTGCAGAGGCTGAAATAATCATAACTAAACACATGGAGAACCGCAGACATGTAAAGGTTGTATGAAACAATGCATAAATCAAATGTATGAAGTAATTTTAATACACTTTTTTTGGATGTAAATTCTTTTAGAGGACTCATCAACCACATTCTGGTATGATAGTAAAAACATTGATGATGAAAGTATTAGACACTAGTGAAAACTTCTCCACTTCTGAAAAAAAGTTAAATCCAAACCTTGAGGCAAAAATGTTAAAAATAGAGGCTTTTTTGTATGAAAGCATTTGCACAAATGAAACTAATAGGTTTTTATCTAAACCATCTGGTGGAGGAAAAGCATTAAAATGTGAAGTCACGTATTTAAGCCCCCAGAGGCTTCTTTCAAGAGCTATATGTTAAAAAAAAAAAAAAAAAATATAAAAGGAAAACTCTGTATCTTTTCCTTCATTTATCTGAGGTCTTGCTCCCCAGAGTCCAAGCTTTAACCAGTCAGCTTTACTTTGGCAACCACTACACTCCTGCTCGTCTCTGCAGGAAAGCTGCACTCCCAACACCGCCAGCTCAATTCAGGGAAGCCATCAGTGGGTGAGGCTTTATGATTTGCTTGGGAGGTATTTTAATTTCCCCTTAAATAAACCTCTACAGGAAACTGAGATACAAACGACGCTCGCTTTTGCTTTTTCTGTACATGCACAATCAGATTGTGAAACCTGGGTTTAAAATAGCCCCATTTGCTGTAGTACATGAGGTGTACAGCAGGAAGTAACCAACAAAGACTTTCACACTCCCAATTTGAGGCCAAACAGCCACAATCTGTTGGGCTTTCTTTCTAACCCGTGTGGGGGGGGATTTGATGTTGAGCAGAAGCACAGACTAGCCTAGACTGGAAGGGATCTCTGGAGGGTTTCTGGTCTACTCTATCCCTACAGCCAAACCTGGTGCAACTTTGTTGTGCTGGTTCAGCCGTCGCCATTTTATGGTGCCATCAGTTGCCTGATCACACAGGCCAACACTGAACTCAGCAACATCCCCTCAGAAGTCTTCTTTCAGACAGTCTGCCACATGTCCCTGTGGGCCCAGCTCCTCCACTGCCCACGGACAGAGATGGCTCCCTCAGTGGCCCCTCACATGGAAGGACACCATCCAGAGGGCTCAGCAAGATGCAACCAACCCCAACAAAAGCCACACACAGACTGATCATTTTCTGGTTAAATTATCCTTGGCCTCACCCACCACCCCAACCCCAACCACCTGGGTGAAGGCAGAGCCACAGGTGGGCCAGGTTCTGCCTCTGCAACATGAAGCCAATAGGAAAAACAAAACATTCTGCTGGGCTGTGACTCCCCCACAGGTCAACTCCAACTTGAGGCCCACAACCCAGGCCCCAGCACTTCACTCGGCCCCTTCACCTATGGATGAATCACAACATCCCTACATTTCAAACTGAAAATAAAATACTCAGGTTAATTCAATATCTTGGGCTTCTCCTCAGAGGCCTGTTTAACAAAGTCCATCCACATGACAAATGCTCTACAGAAGGGCAACCACAACTTTTCATTGGCAGCACACCTGTTTCTCTGTCAGGCTGCTAATCACTTTTGCCTTTTCCAGCAGAGCATCCACTTTATCATTCTTTGCCAAGGTTTGCCAAAGTTTAACTTCACCCACTTTATCTCTTTACCATCCAGCAGAGCTTCCACATCATTATCAAAGTCCCCTCTTTGCCAAGATTAGTTCTACTCATCAGTGTCCCCACCTCCTTTATGGTTATAGCACCTTCTATTGTCACATTCTATTTCACACAAGCACTTTTCATATATCACCTGGACAATCTTCTTCCAACAAGTGTTTTCATACATCACTAATTGCCCTACCATCATCCAAACCAGAGGTTAGGAGAACTTTGCAAGCAATAATTGTCCTTCCACCATTCAGGCCAGGGCCAGGAAAACTACCATCATCCAGACCACTTTTCAGGCAATTCCTCACACACAGGCTCTTTCAGCCATCATATTTCCATAACAATCTTATTCACATAAGCACATTCAATTCACAGTCCCTCGCTACGTGAAGATCAGTGTTCTTCACATTCATCTCCTGCACACAAACACTTTCTGCTGACTTTCTACTCACCTTCATTTTCTCACAAGCTCAGTGGTGGTACGCAGGGTCTCCTTAAGGGGAATGCCAGTTTCATTTCATCCAGTTTCATGGGATCTTCCTTCAGACTGAGCTGCTGACTACACCAATTTTGTTGTGCTGGTTCAGCCGCCGCCATTTTACGCTGCCATCAGTCACCTGCTCACACAGGCCAATGCTGAACTCAGCAACATCCCCTCAGAAGTCTTCTTTCAGACACTCCTGCCACCAGATCCTGTAGGCCCAGCTCCTCTGCTGCCCACTGTGGTGCCAGCATCTCCTGCTAGACACAACAGACAGAGACGGCTCCTCAGGGGCCCTTCACATGGAAAAACACCACCCAGAGAGCTCAGCAAGGTGCAACCAGCCCCAACAAAAGCCACACACAGACTGATCAGCTTCTGGTTAAATTAGCCTTGGCCTCGTCACCACCCCAACAACGACTACCTGGGCAAGGGCAGAGCCACAGGTGGGCCAGGTTCTGCCTCTGGAACACAAAACCAATAGGAAAACCAAAACATTCTGCTGGGCTGTGACTCACCCACAAGTCAGCTCCCACTTGAGGCCTACACCTCAGGCCGCAGCACTTCAAATTTAGCTGGGCCTGTTCAGGCCCACTCCAGCCAAATTTTGAATATTTCCAAGGACGGTGATCCTGAAGCCTCTCTGAGCTCCTGTTTCAGCGTTCGCAACCTCCCCTCTTGTGATTTTTTTCTTCATGTGTGCTTCCAGAAAGATTTGGGCCCTGCCTTTGTTGTAAAGCCCCACAGTTAGAGACTGCAGTGAGAGCTCCCCTTGGCTTCCTCTCCTTGGGACTAACCAGACGCAGCACTCTCAGCATCTCCACCTGTGCCCTGTGCTCCAGCTGTTGATCATCATTGCGGCCTCCACTGGATTCACTCTGGTATATCAATGTTTTGCTTGTATTGGGATCACTTTTGGAAAGGCTCCCCCCTTTGGGCCCAGGTTCCTTCCCCATCCAGAAATTACAACAGTAAAAGAAGACAGGATAGCTTGTTTCAGGCCTTTGATCTATTTTTTTTAATTAAAAAAAAAATAAAATTATCTTGTGAGAGTTTAGAAACACCCAGCCTTGAAAATTTGTTACCTTCTTGCCAGGACCTCACTGTGTGACTGCTCCCAGCCTGTTTGCAGAGAGCAACTTCTGCTGGGGACTCAGATGCAGGACAGGTCCATCCAGCTGTCATCACTCTGTCCTCATGGGGAGTCTCCTTGGTGTGCAGATATATGGACATGTATAGTGCTTTGTTAAATCAGATACAGAAAGTCCGGCAGGTAAAGGACTTTGCTGGGTCCTTCTGAAAAAAAAGAGAGAGAAATGAAGATGTTTGAGGGATCTGGACAGTATAGTCAAAATTCCAGTCTCATAAGAGCTTTGAAATTTTAATCCAAAATTCCAGCAACATGAGACCAGAGATTACTCAGGCATCTCTCGCTCTGCTTCACGGTTGCTGGACTTCTGTGATGACTAAAGCAGAAGATGTCTGAAAACTCTCAGGTCTCGGCTACTCTTCCTCTAAATTACTCTGTGTCCCTGGGCACACCACTTACCTCTTTCATATTCAGCTCCTTAGCAAAAGCCTGTAACACATACTTGTATGCCAGAGGAGCGGAGAGGCTCAGCTCATTATTTGAGAACTCTGACCAGAAGTAGATACCAAAACATGAAGGCTTAACCTACTAACTAGGGCATCAGGTAGCCTTCTTTATTCAAGCGATGACATATTTTTGAATGAACTTTGGAGCTTCAGGTTGCTACCTAAGCTGTGTGATATAGACAGCAAGGAAAAATCTCTCTTGCAGCCGCAGTATTTAACAATACGCCTGCACCGATGCCATAAACATGGATGCAGGAGTTTCATTGTGGAGAAATCCAGGATTATGAAAGGAACCTGCAGGCTTTGTGTCTGCAGAGGGCTTATGCCGCCACAGTTGCTGTGCTGACCTGGTAAGGTGGACAGCCCCTCTGCCCCCCACCCCCAGCCCGTATTCGAAAGGCTTTGGACTTCTTTGCATCCAGGGATACTTGGCTTTTTGGGAGCACTGGGGTCAGCATATGTGCTGTGCATAAAGCTGGGGAGTTTTTGACTCTGTGTATCAAAGTATGAGAAGCCTCAATATTGACTAGACATTTCGGTTTCATTTATTCAATGAATTATATTTATTTATTTATTTATTTATCTATCTATCTAGGCATTTATTTATTTATCTTACTTGATACTACTGGAGCCATGCAGATTGTAAGGCAAAACTGCTTAGGAAGCTAGTTTAGAGCAATATTTGAAAAGCGGTGATTCCCGGGGCCTTCAGAGACTTTTGTATCAGGAAATGCATGCGTAGCCTTCTGTGAAACAGTGGCACATACAGTGTCTCCTACTGACATGTCTGATTTAGCTAAATAGCACAGAATCACAGAATCCCAGCATGGTACGGGTCGGAAGGGCCCTCTGAAGATCATCTCATCCAACCCCCTGCTCCAGCAGGTCACCCAGAGCAGGGTGCCCATGATCGTGTCCAGGCAGGTTTGGAATCTCTCCAGAGAAGGAGACTCCACAACCTCTCTGGGCAGCCTGGGCCAGGGCTCATGTGTTTTCCAAAGGTATCTGTCTTTGATCTAACACCTTTTTTCAAGCTGTTGTGCATCCCCCGCGCTGCTTGGTAAACTCGGAGTTAAGAGGAGAAGTACTTTGTTTCCAGTTTGAAATTTTCTGACCTAAACTGCCAGCCTCTGGTCGTGGCCGTGAGTCCTCTGGCTCTGCCTGCTGTGTGTGCCCAGCGTCTGCCGTCCGCGTCCTCACCGTTCAGCTGGTCTGCAAAACGCTGATGTTCTAAGGGTCGCTGGATTACAATTGTTCTCTGCAAACAAAATTCACATCTGTTCTGACAACTTATTTCAGCCTGATGCAACTTGAAAAGGTCGAGATTAATCCCAGAAAATCAGACTTCTATTGGAAAGGCCAAATCAACTTTAATTGTAACACATGGCTATTTGTATTGGCGTTTAGCTACAGCCCTTCATCCTTCTTTCCATTGGTATTATTTGTTTCCGAGCTCGCTACTAAAGCCTGCAATGAAATCTGAAATGTTTTAAGTAACGTAACAAAAATAACAGCTGGCATCTTTCCTTTTACAGGTTTCCATTGACCCAAGGTATTTTGTGCGCATGGCTTTTAAGACTTTTGTTTATCAGCAGTCTGGGGGGAAAAGAAAACCATCACAGAAGAAAATGTTGGCTCATTTTACAAAGATTAATGGTGCCTACTGTAGTTTCACGCCCCCTCCTAGCCCCTTGGCTTTATCCATCAGAGCCCGGAGGGATGATCCACTCGCTCTGGAGTTCTGCCTCCCACCAAACTTGGATCGTGGGCGCTAAGGGCTTTAAAACCCCTTCGCATGAGAGCGGTGGCGAGCTGCGGTTTTCTGCGCGGAGGTGATGAGCAGCAGCACCCTCCCCTCGGCACGGGGGACAGGGTGCTGGGGCCCCTCTCTAAGCACCCGGCTGCTGTCGGCTCAGCCATCGAGCCATCAACCGGCGTTTGAGCTCTCGGCTCCCCTGAAAAGTGACAGGACGAGAGAGACTCATTTGGCAACACTTTGCTCGTGCTGTTTGGCCTGGAGAAAGATTCTCCAAGTGGGAAGATTGTTTAGCAACAGCTGGCAAGCACCCGGGTGTGAGCCTGCGTTTCAGACATGACAGGCACTTACAGGAATGTTGCCAGATACAGCTGTTTAAAAGCCTTAATAAACAGCAAGTCAATACTAATCTTTGCCAAATTAATCTTTTCCTTGACAGCCCATCAGAGCAATTATGCTCAGACTCGTTGTAAACACACAATTGTCAGTGGGTGAGGATCTTCTCCGCAGTACGCTGTGGATTTTTGCACACAGCTTGTTTTCCAAATAGGAAGGTTTCTCTTTCTTTTCTCCTTCCTTCTCTTGCTCTCCTGTTTCTAGGCAATTACATGTTTTCCAGCTTGGTGTGAGCCTGAACAAAAACTTCTTTATAAAGTGTCTATGGCAGCAAGCCCGTTACAGAGCGTGAAACGGTGACAGTCGCAGGGTCCATGCAGCTGCACGTTTGCTCGTGGGTTCCTCTAATTAGGCAGCAACGGTGACAGGCTCTGAGATGTTACAAGTCACTGTTTTCACTCGTCCTCTTGTCGCTGGAGTAGGAACTACATCCAAGGTGTGGTGGAACATGCTGCTGGGTGATGATAAAACACACGCCTCTGCAAAGGGAAGCAAATACCGTCTGTGAGACCTGACACGAAGCACTTTGTGTTCTCCGAGGTGCTAGGCACCTCCTGCAGCACTGCCCGCACTCTGCTGTACTCACTAAACAATATTTTACTTAAACGCAAAAGGACTTGAAGACACCAGATGAGCAAATAACAGACCAATTGTATCTGTCTGTCTAGCTCTATTTACCTGTCTCTGTATCCAATCTAGATCTATGGATATCTATCTACATCCACCTCTATCCCTAGATCTGTATCTATCTGTATCTCTATCATCAGTAGCTGTATCTCCATCTATATCTATCCCTATATCTGTTTTTATCTGTATCATCTATATTTCTATTTCTCCATCAATCTATTTCTCCATCATTATCGAGCTATACCTACCTACTAACGGGAGTCTGGGGAGGGACGCCTGTCTGGGTTACACGCAGCTCTTCAGCTACTTCTCACAGTATGTCCAAAATAAGGATTTTTACATTCTCCGTTTCCCCAGAGCGCAGATCTCCGTGGATCTGCCGTGTTTACAGGGTCGGGTGAGGAACAGGCAGACGCAGTCTTGGAGATGGTAGTTCAGGGTGGGATGAAGTCTCAGAAGGTTGAGGAAGGTGGTGAGAGCGTGTTTTACCTTCCAGTCATGAGCTCTTTTATTGCTGGCTTCCCTGTTTACGGAGCGGCCTCGCAGGGAATATTTGGCAGAGGAGCCACTGGAACGAGGAACTGGTATTTGGTGAGCGAGAGGGAAGCGGGCACGAATACATCCCATCGCGGTGCATGGCTGGGGCCCTCCAGGAACACATCGCTTACTGCCTGTGGAAGGATGGGGGGGATAAATCCTACAGCAGGTCCCTGGAAAGAGCATCTTTGGGTCAGAGGCAGCAGCCGGCTGGGATTTCTGCTTGGACCTCTGTGAGCTTGGTGATGGAGAGACCGGGACCCGCGTCGCCAGAACGGCGCATGCCGAGAGCAGCGGCAGCTTCAAGGAGCCTTCCTTCTCAAACCCTCTGCTTACCTTGGGGCAAGCTGCCGGGATTTACACCTTGCAGACTGCACGTCTTGCTAACCTTGCATTTTGCCTGCACCTGGAGGTGTTCAAAAAACAAGGAGATGTGGTGCTCTGGGACATGGTCTAGGGGTCAGGGAGATGTTGGGTTGAAGGTTGGACCTGATGATCCTAGAGGTCTTTTCCAACCTGAAGGATCCTGTGATTCTACGAACCACACTCAAAGCCCTAGATGGGGAAGGTGCTGCGGGGCAAACAGACTGAGAGACACCAACTAGCCAGAGGTTCATACAGAATAAGTATTTTATTCATGATGTATTTTTTTTTTTATTTACATTAAAGTTTTCTGGTATTTTGAACTCTGCTTGGATACCGAAATTAACAACTTTATGTGACTGCGCACCTGCCCTAAAAGAAATGAAGATAACACAGTTCTTTTCCGTAAAAGAAAAAGGAAAAACTGCCTGTCAAAATCAAAGCTTTTTTCTTCTCATCCCCACTAATTATCGTCTCACTTTAGAATTAATATGAGCGGAAAATGTAGTTTACTATTAATATAATAAATAGAAGACATTGGGTAATTAGTAGTGCTGGTATCTTTCTAAAGTACTAAACAGACAAACAATAAACTGTGAATTTAATCACGAGTTCTCATACAGTTTCAAGACAGGAAAATTAGAGCTCTCAGCTACAGTCATTTGAGTAATCACATCTGATCTGCATTATTTATTAGTGATTACATGCCGAGTGATTCCGACTGTACATTGCCTGAAATCATTCCAAAGCGAGCATGCCTTTGTTTCTGTTTTTAAAGAAAAATCAATGGCATTGCATAACGGCTGTTTTATCCGAGCGCTGGCTTTGTTTCAGACGGAAGATACAAATCAGAGGTACTCTCCGTTACCTGGACAGGCAGTCGGGATGAAACCCTCCAGAAATATATTTTCAGAGCTATCCCCGTCCCAAACCATTGACCAAATACCTTCTTTTGGTTTCGTTTAATCCCCTTCCCCGGGGCCGCTGAACTTACCTTTCACTTGAGGATGTATTTGGGATACGCTCCCTACAACTGTGGGACCTTCTGCACGTATAAGAAAATGGCTGAAGCGTATTTCGTAATATTTCTGTAGGTAATATTTTATTCCACTTGCTTCATTAACCCAAACCGATGAAGTTTCAAGAAGCAGAATTATGCAGTTTTATTCAGCTTTGTTGGTTCAAGTCTTAGTTTTGGGCAGCTTCCTGCTACAAAGCTTTAAAGAGGGGATTACTTAAAATACCTTTTTTTTTTTTTCCTCTTTAACAACCAAAGAAATACAGAAATAAGCGTTGGTTACCTTCATTTTTTTTTTTTTGCCACTACCGCAGGTTTGGTGTTATATATGTCACTGTAAAAACTAAATAAAGTATTCACATCGGCTGTGAACAATTTGTGCCAGCAAAAGTTAAAGCGTCAAAGAAACCTCTTTAAAATGCTAACAAATTTACTTACAAACACCTATATTTATTATTTCATAAATAGGCGCAACAGGTTCCATAAAAAAGATTAAATACAGACACAGGATGAAGAAACAATAATACACAGCTGTATGTAAAGGTTATAATTTAGCTGTCTCCAATCTGTTTCTGCATCTAATAAAATATCAGGTAAGCATTTGGCAGTTTTTATACATAAATGGACTTAAATGACGTTTACCAACCAGTACACATAAAGTGATTTTCTTTAAAAAAAAGAAGCATTTTTTAGGCAGTACAAAATAAATGTGTTTGCTCTTTATCAATATTAGTTTTTTTTTTTCCCCCTAGTTTTTTTCTTGTGAGACAAAGCCAATATTTTTAATTAATATCATTTGGGAATATCTTACTTT
Organism: Coracias cyanogaster; assembly: GCA_033124195.1. Taxonomy (NCBI): domain Eukaryota; kingdom Metazoa; phylum Chordata; class Aves; order Coraciiformes; family Coraciidae; genus Coracias; species Coracias cyanogaster. The sequence goes on along the minus strand of JAVSBS010003855.1, from coordinate 46,723 downwards.
TTTTTTCTTTTTTTCCTCCAAATACTTTGAAAATATAGAGCTATCAGTCAGTCGTTTAAAAATGAAGTAAAAATATGAATGTTTGCCAATTTAACCCTTCTTGTGAAATCAATAAACTGGAATGAGCCAGTTTCCGTTACAATTAGCTACAAAAACATTCACATTTTATACTCTAGGAGAGTGTAACATAGATGCTATTTACAAACTTGCTATGACTGCTACATCAAGCCATTTAAAAAGTCTTTAGTAGTTTCATATAAACACCCATTATGAAAAACCAATGGAAAATCCAGGACTTTTATCCGAGACATCTACAGTTGCTAAGGCAGTTACTATCGCAGCACTTCACAGCAAAAACCAACATAAAATCTGGATGGTCCGAGTTTCCTTCGGGGAAGAAGAAAAGCAATGTCCGTTAAAGGATCTCAGGGTTGGGGTGGAAAGGAGAAAGAAAGAGAAAAAATGGGGAGGAAAAAAAAAAAAAAAGAAAAAAGAAAGAAGCAAGACTATTTTTTCCAGAGTGGGTGACCCACGAGCTCAGATAGTCCTAAGTGCTTAGCAACTTGTATTTCCTAATAAAATGCAGAACCGCCTTGACTGCATAAAGCAATCCATGATGAAAAGACTTCCCTGCATTCCTCAGTGGAAAGGAGAGGTGCTTCAGATGTTCAGGTAAGGTAGAGTGCTTTGTCCCTCTGCATGCCCCTGTTCAAAGAGAAAAAAGAACAAATGTGTTTTCTTTTTAAAAAGTTGTCAAATTTTGAGGCCTGTTCTTCCAAAGAAACCCCACAACCCTGCTGCACGTCATTAATTCCAAGCCTATCACTGAAGCGCGGCTCCATTACCATGGTAATACGAAGAAAAATCCCAGTGCCACAGTGGCATGGAGCAACCAGGAGACCACAGCTGGCTCTGAACTACCCAGGGCTGGGACACGGGTTTGGGATCACCTGCACTAGTGGGTTCAGCCCAGGGTTCAGCCCAGGTCGCAGAACGACACTCCATAAGCACTCTGCATGATGGGGCCACCTCCTTAGAAGGCAGGAGAACTGACATGGACGTGGCCA
>JAVSBS010003855.1:2540-45603 GCA_033124195.1 Coracias cyanogaster | reverse complement strand
GATACCTCTGGCCTATTGTATTTACTAGTCCAGACACAGCCAAAACATGTTGGGTTGGCAGGTTCAGGTAAGCAGGCACAAGGGGACACCAGAAGCTTCTGGCAAAGCCAACTAGACCAACTCTTTACTGGAGACCAGACTCTACAGGAGACCTTCCACCACCGCACTGTCTAGCACACTTTGACATTCAGTTCTTGCTGGGTTTCAGCTTCAACTGAAGCACACCACTTCAAAGCAGAAAGGAGTCGTTCGCCAGTTTCTAATTTGGAACAGTCTATAGAATTCAGAGAAAAATATATCATTTAAAGCAGAAGCATCATGATGGGGGTTGGTTCACACTGCAGAGATTTTTTGGGAGAGAGGCTTTACTCAATCTGCTCCTTCCTCACCAAAATCCAGGCACCAGCTCTGTTCTGCCACAGCTTACTTGGTTTGGAGACCAAGAGCAGCACAGAGCGCTGGCAGTTTACACCAACGCTATAGCAAAGCTAGGCTAAGTCCATGCACACAGATTCACAAAGGTGCATCTACGCAGGGTATACACAAGGTCTGCTCAGAGAAAGCTTCTGCTGATGGGAAGTTATGCCCCATGGGCACTTAGAGGGCTCTGCTGGGCACGACTGCACATTGCTTCTTCCAGAAGAGACCAGGAATTGAAGCCACGGTGGCTACGATTCGTTTGACAGAGGACCGTCCATTCAGAGCTCGGTGTAAGGGGTATAAAAGTCTGTGTGGTGGGAAGGCTCCTCCAAGGGCCTGTGGCACGGATCAAGATGTTATGGTGGTACAGCACAGAAGCGAGACCGTCCCGCTGAACACGTGGGCAAGTCACGGGGCAGCAGTGATAGGTGTGGGGGAAAGTGATGCTGCTGTGCAGACTAGTTACAGTCTGCCTCAGTGTCAGCAGGGTCTAGTCAAGGTGTTATTCTGAACTAGAAACCAGAAAAAGATTTTGTTCAGTTCTCGTTTGAGTCCCAGAAACACTGTAAAACAGCAACACAAGTGAAATTCTCGGTTTGAATAAATGTAATGGGTGAAACTGGTCTTTAATTTTGGTTTGTGTTCAGTTGTCTGGGCTAGATTTGACAGGGCACATTCACAAGACACGTTCATGGCTCCACAAAAACCATGCTTCAGAGGACTTGAAGGTTTGAAGGGGCTACTAGCCTTATGGTATGGGCACAGACCTCCTGCGGGTACGGTGTTTTGCTTCTGGTGATGTTCGTGTCATTCCCTTCCATATATCTAGTATCCCATGCACCACCCTGCATCCCACTGCTCTGAGTTTTCATGACCCACACTAGTTCTTTTCACCATCAGCAAGCTCTCCTCAGCAATAGAGCATCTGGAGAAAATTGGTCACATCGTTTGCCTCTCAAGTAGGAGGTAGTGGTCTTAAAAGTTCTTTGCTACACCTTCTCCCTATGACTTCAGTTCTGATTTTCTGAGGAATGGCAGTTCTCTAAGACTCAAGCGTATGTGCTGTGATGAGGTGACAACAAGGTCTAACAAATGTCTTTATTGAAACCACAACAGTCTAACTGCTGAATAAATACGGTGCCATCACAGAGGCACTTCGGAAATACCGTAGCGAAACAGGCAACAGAGCTGCTTCCAAATTCTCCACCAGCCTCTCGTGTCATGAATGTTGCTCAACACAAGGTGGCATTCAGTGGCTGCTTACCCGTTACTGCAGTAGTCATTATTCCAGTCCACAGTCTGTGCTGGAGGATTTCTGCACCCTGAACGAACATACTCCATTGCTTGGGTAACAACTTGTGCAGCTGTTGATGTTGGATTGATGATACTCTGATAATCAGGCTGAAGAGTAAATCCCTAGAGGAGAGAGCAAATACATTACAACGTACAGAAACCAAGCCACAGGTTGGGTGCACTGAAAAAAAACCGCAAATGGTGTGTGCTGAGAAATGGTAGAACGCTTCTTCTCCAGGTGTACTTCAGGTTATCGACCTTCAAATAGGAGAAAACATGTCGGTGCTTTCTAAGTTGTAAAATCTCTCTCCGATTTGAGCAATGGAAGGCTGCCAAGTCGCTGTTAGCTGTTACACAGTCACGGGATGGCACTGAAAGGGAGAGGGCAGGAACAATTCAAAACTAAGAGAACAACTCAATCAGCTCCGGGGCAACAAGGTCTGTTTGCTCCTTCGAGCTTCCATTTAGATTAAACGTGAGGATACACACTAGTCGTTAATTCCCCGAATATGCAACAGAATCTTTTTGAAGGACGCAGGCAGCAGGTGGCTGACTGTTTTATTAGACTACACCTATTCACGTATTGTTCTCAACCCCCTTTTTCTTCACTCAGTCACAAAGGGACCATCTGCTGCTTCTTTTATTTGTACTTCTCTCTCAACTAAACAGAAATTCAGCCAAAGCTTTTTAACAGTTGTTGGACTAATGTAGTGAAAGTAGCACAGAATAACTTGCTTTTTGAAACCAAGAAGACGAGAAAAAGAAGTGGAAGCTACAAAGAGACATCAAACCCGCTCCCTGAAATGTCTGCTGTATGAAAAGCCATAATAATTTTTAGCTCTTTTGATACAGGAGGATGTTTAAATGTTGTGTTTCAAAACCAGGAGAGCAATTGAAATGTCAAGGCTAGTGTACCTGGTTCACCCCAGATAAACGCACATCGTGTTCCTGGAACGTCAGAAGAACGGCATTGGGTAAAAGTTTGGGAATGCTGTGCACAAGGAATTGGTGTCTGAAAAAAGCCAGACCAAACTCCGTGCTGGGGCAAGGGCATGCAGCTCCCACTCAAGTTAACTGGACGTGTAGCTGCTAAAGCAGAAACTGAACTGGAACCGAGACACCTAGTTTGAAAACCCACTCCTTCTGACCAAGGTCCACATACAGAATAGGTAGAATTAAAGCTCATCATTTTTAGTTCTAATTTCTAGCACGTTAGGTGTGATGGCTTCTTGCACACAGCCTTCATCAGGACAGGAATTTTGAGGGGAGCTGTTTTGTTCTGCAGGTTTAACAGGTCGGGTGAGCTACCATTAATGAAGACAAATGAGTATCGTTAGTTTTTGCCTGGCCCCCTCCAGCCACAGAAATAAGCTTCCTTCAAACACAACATGTCACTTCCTTCTCCACATCCTTCTTTCTTGGTGCATTATAGAATCATAGGATCATCTAGGTTGGAAGAGACCCCGAGGATCATCTAGTGCAGCTTTCATCCCAACATCTCCCTGGCGCTTAGACCACGTCCTGAAGTGCTACATCTACTCGTTTTTTGAACTCCTCCAGGGTTGGTGACTCCACCGCTTCCCTGGGCAGCCTGTTCCAGTCCCTGACTGCTCTTCAGAGCTTTTCAGCTCTTCATCAGGGGTCCTGCCACGCCATGCCTCTCATGCACACCATCACCTCACTCCACTCATCCTGGCCACGGATTTTAGCCTAGGCCAAAAAAAGAGTGCAGCTTTCTTCCATAATCTCTTCCATGTGGAGAATATCCCGAGTCCCACCGCAGTACTTTAAATGCTCTTTGAAGCTTTGCTTCGTCCCTGATGACTCCACAAAACGGACTGTTAGTAGCGGGCAAGTTCACAGCAGAATTCTGCATCCAGCTGCCATGCAATTTACACACCCCCTGCTAATAAAGTGAAATAACCCCCCCGTGGTGACGGTAGCCCCCGGGCTCTGCACGTTGCCTTCTCACCAGCCTCTAAACCTGCACATCAGGCTGCACGAACAACCCCCTTCCTGCAACGGATCCAAAGGGAACTGTAATTGAGCAGACTTCCCAACGATTTTAATTGGAGTCTCATGTAATTAGATAGGCAGAAAAATTGGGTTTGCCTATCAGCCTCATCATTTTTGTACAAAACATCACCTGTAAGGGCCTTTCTAGTATAGCTGTAAGAGGAAACTAATCGCAAAAACACATCCTACCCTCAGGCACTCGCCTTCACCTTGGGCAGCTGAGCCCCTGGGCTATATCTTATCAGGCTTCATGGCACAACCCCATACACCAGAAAAACACCGTATGGGACCAGCAGCTCCAGCAAAGCATGCACGTGAGCCCGCAACCTCATGAGAACCTTCTGTGCTCATGCAGCGAGAAGAGACAGTTCCCACAAATCAGAGGAAGAGGCCATTGGTGCAACAGCCACTCCATTTCTTCTGGACTTAGGACAAATAAATAGGTTAGATGTCAGAGGACGGTCCTGTGGTTTAAATGCCGGCTTGGAACTGGGTGGAGACTTGTTCTCCTATTTTTTCAGGCTTCCTGTGTGACCACAGCCAAATTGCTTTGGTTCTCTTCCAGTGAAGCATACGTGCACGTGCACTTGGACTGAACTGACAGCACGTTAAGGTTGGGACCATGGATCCAAACGGAATTCTTCTGCCTGCAAAATACGGGGTAAGGACGCGTTCATCTTGCACTTGGGAAGCTGGCGTCGTTCAGAGCTGCCTGGGATTTGCGTGTGCTTCTTAGGCTCACGTGATCAATTTTAAGGTGGCGCTGAGGTGTCTGAGCCAGGTTCCAGCTCCAGGAGCGGCCGAGCTGCTGCAGCTCAGTGGTCCCTCTGGGCTTGAGGGCTACCACGATACCAGCGATGTGGGTGTTGGAAAGCATGCTTGTGTTGGCAAAGTTAAGAAACCGGAACTCAATATGAAGGACTGCTGAAGTATGGTGACGTTCAGGATGTGAACAGTAATTTCATCAACAGGAAAAGCTCGGGAAATCTAGATCTGAACAGCGGGAGACAGCCTTGTACCAGGCCTGTAGTAAATATTAGCGTATTATTTATGTAAGCCCTTGACAAACAATGATGAAATAAAAAGTGCTCAGAAAATGAGTGCTTCGAGGTCTAATTAAACAATGCTGAATGTTTTTGCATTGTAATGCTCAAGAGAAAATCACCAACTGTTTTGCAACATGCCCAGAATTTTAAATTTCATTTTCTTGTTCCAGATTGAAATAAAAATAGGGAACTTGATAAAGATTAATTCGATGTCAGGAGGGACATTTGCTCTTTAATTAGATTTCTGTAGCCCTAGCAGTTTCGTTGTGCCACTGTAGCAAGTCCTAAAAAGCCTGCAGCAGAACTAAACAGTGATCCTCATCTCCACACTTTACTGGGAACTAATTTCATTTCCTGCCTGTCTGGAGAGGTATTTTCAACAGGCATCAATGTTTTTGTCTTCACAACTGATTTATTCATCAATCTCAATGTGATATTTTAAACCTTTAAATTACATCCAAATCCTAAAGCATCTGTTTATTACACAAGGAAATTGAAAATCTGTCTGTGTGATATCATACAAAGATTTTTCCTTAAGGTTATAAAAGAAGTTGACAGATATTAATGATTTTTTTTTTTCTCTTGACCTCATTCGAAGACAAAGCTTAACAAAAAAGAGGAAGAAATCTGGACAAATACAGCAGGTCCCTGAGTTTACTGTATGTAATATATACCAGAAAAAATGAGGCTATTATTTTTGGCAGGCTATGCAATCATCTTGCTGTATACATTTATTTTCTAAAGGAAAAGAAATACCTAAAGGTAGACTGAAATGAGTTATTATTTAAAAAAAAAAAAAAAAAAGTGACATACATTAATCTTTGCCTTCTTTGCTATGCACACACTTGCAGCTGTGCTTACTAGACATTAATAATCTAGTTTTGTTTGCTCTACCTGTGAACCCAAGCAGGACAGAGATTGCAATGGGACTCACCATCCCACCCAAAACTTGGTGAAGGATTTTGAGCAGGGATTTTGAAGGAGATGCTTCCAGTAGGGTTTCTTAAAAGGGTTCCTTAACAGGCTGTATTTGGGAGGGAATGAATCCTTGGTCTCCTCACTCGCCACACAAACCAGCACAGTGCCAGAGGCTGGAGAGCCAGGTATGCTCAGAAGGAAGCACAAATATCAGTGTGAACAGAGAAAAGAAAGAACGACTGTAAGAGGGAACAGTTTGCAGCTTCAGATGCTGTTTTAGCCTGAACTTTGTAGAAATCGCACTGATTTGAATGACAAGGTTTAAGATTGGTTGGACTTGATGATCTTAAAGGTCTCTTCCAACCAAAAGGATTCTATGATACGATGATTCAGATCATCTGATCCCAGCTAAGTAAAAATTAAACATCATGTCTGAGAAACAGAGTGGAGAGAAGCAACTCTGTGTCTGTTAAAGCGATGAGATGCTCACACGAGTATTTAAAGAAAGAAAAATCATCCTCTTCTTATCCACTGTGGTTCTTCCAGTGTGTCAGAAGTGGATGAAAGAAAAAGCGCTAAACAGTGGATTTAGACTTTAACATGGCTCCTGTTAAGAATATTTTTTAAAAATATAGTATATTTCACAATTAGAAGTTAAATATAATAAAAATTAGGATCTAATTTAAGTCTGTAAATAGAACTAAATGTCATTTTTTTACAGTGTAAAGGATTAAAATCATAAATGAGCGGCCCAAATGTTTACAGTAGTGTCCATGATTGAATTATTCATTAACTGTTTTGGAACAGAAAGGAAAAGGGATAAAACAGGCTACTTTGCAGAAGTTGCCAAAAACCATTTAGATAACTCAAAATACAGAAGATTGTTTAAAAAAAAAATTAGAAATATTTGCTAATGCTAGGCATATGACCAAAATGCTCATACCTAAATTTTACTTTTCCTTACACATTTCCGAACAAATCAGAACACATGGCATCAGCTTCACACTCCACAGAATTAACCGATTTTAAAAATAACAGAAATTGTGCAGTCACTGAGGATTTTTGGCTACCAACGCTTTGGATCTTCTTGATGTTCTGTAGTTTTTTGTGGGCTCTGGGAGGAGCCCGCCCTTCTCCAGCTGGCAGGCAGTCTCTCCAGGTTTGGCAGCAAGGACTGCTGGAGGTGGAGGAGGACGCGCTGTTCCCTGAGGAGCTGATGAAGATCAGCTCATTGTCCTGGCAGCAGTGGGGGCAGAAATCTCTCTCCCCAGGTCAGCACTTCTTATCAGTCCCTCCTCAAAGAAGAAGGTTGTGGATTTCACGCACAGTAGTTTTAGAGAACTGTGTTCCTGCCTGCCAGGCCTGAAATCTGGATCCTTATGTGATTCTTCTTGGAGCTGGCAGTCCTTCAGACATCCTACAAGACAGTCTTTGATAAGAAACGATCCTCTTTCTCTCCTGCACACGACAAGTGACCGAATCTCCCAGAGCCACAGTGTCAAAGCAGGGGATCTGTAGAGAGCAAGGATTCCCAGAGCTTGCTACCACTGAATGTCACACTAGTAGGCCACAAACTATTTTCAAGCGGAATACTGGGAAGAAAGAAAAAAATCAGAACCCAGCATTGATGGGAGCTGTGACGCTGCTTCTCACCTGCCCACAGCAGGCGTCTGTACCGGTGGTGTCCGGGCAGGTGGGTCTGCGGAAGCTTGCAGCAGCAGACCGCTAGGAAGCTCTTGGCAGACCCACCCTCCTCTTGCCTATTAAGCTTCACGCTGCAGTGTGACATCAGAAAATTTACCGCTTGAACAGGCTCGGTGATCAGCAGTTTGCTTAATTTCAAGAAGGGTGAGCAGAGTCCTCTGACAACCAAGTCAGGAAAAGGCCTTTACTTCCAGGTTATAGCTTCTTGACTTGTTGCTACTTGTCTCCTGGTGGCCACCCTGTCCTCCGTGCTCTAACACAGCGTGACATCCTGAGCACAGCGTTTTCTAACACTTCTTGAGTATGACTAGAAAAGCCATATCTAAGAGATGAGACAGGATACTGCTGTTCTGCTCTGGCATGGCAAATCATTGGGGTTTTTGTACCCCTGTTGCCCTAAAATTTGATGTACTTTTGCCAGCATTGCTGTTTAAAGGAAATGGATTCTATATTTAAATTTAATTCATGAACTCTGTACACTGCTGTATGCTAATAAATAAGTAAATAAATAAATATTACAGCTATTCCAAGGTGCAATTACATAGATTTTCCAGAGCTCAAAAGTTCTATTACTTTGAAGTAGAAGCAGAAGCATCAGAAATATAAACTGGCTTGCAGATGGTCCACAGTGCTTGAAGAGAAATGTAGTTAAGATTGGCAGTGCAGCATTTCAACAGGTAATAAGCACCTGTCACCTTGAGTGAAGCTCACAAATACCTCACCATCTTCATTATAAGCATCGGCCTTTCTGACTAAGGAATGCGAGTTGGTAAAAAGTCTTTAATCTAACCTTCCATGAGTTTAACAATAGAGAGCAGGAGCACGGAGGTACAGCATTTTTTGCTTTACTGTACGTGTACTTAGTAAAGCAAAAGACTCCTCAAGGTACAGGCCTGCACAGTGACCTCTAGACACCTGTTTTCTGCAACCTAATGTCCCGTGTTTTCTCTTAAGCTAGAAATAACTCAACTGCGTGCCGCACGTCTCACAGATCAGTGAAAGTACTCTCAAGCCATCGATGCACACACCATATGCCACAAGCGTGCAGCTTGGTAAAATAAAACATCAGGAGATTCTTATTTTCTTACCTTTTTTTTGTAGTATGCGATGGTTTGGAATAACACCCAAGTGTCTGGATTCATACCATAGCCATGATGTTGTATGTGTACATAGATATAATGATCTAACATCTGCCTTCCATCTTTTGCTAGCCCCTAATGTACCATTAATTGAATAAATAAAGCTACATTTTCAATCTGTTCAGTAAATTATGCCTATCAATGAATCTGGAAAAGACATAAGGGGTTTGACCTTCTATAGCTCTGCATTGGACAAATAACGCACAGGTGCCACTGAACTTGGAAGACCGAATCTCTTCACAAGAAAACCTCACTGACACACTGCAATCTGACCAGGCGGCTGTCACAGATGCCATTTTCCATGTTTGGTAAATGAACCAGGGTACTGCACTGGGCGTCTGTCCCTTGCTTTGTCTCTCATTGCTCTGAGCCTCCAAGTTCAACCAGGATTGCATCAGGCTAAGGATCTCCAGACAGACCCTTCTGGCTCACCCACCCAGGACTTCCTCTGGCTAATTCAAGCTGCCCAGGCTTGGAGTTAATGCCTGAGTTTCTCAGAGACCTGAGCATGGGCTCTCTCAGGACACTCACACTAGGAAACTGGGTTTGTAAATACTAAAAAAACCTTCAGGAATACAAACAGTAAAAGATTCCACATTTGCGTGGTCTTAAGTCTGTTCAGTCAGTTTACTCTGATTGTGGAAAATAAACTGGACTAGGAAAAAGTTTCAAACACTTTAAAATTTTTCCTTCTTGTCTGATTACTCCAAATCACTCCTGAGACAAAGATCAAAATGCCTGAAAAGAATCCGTATCATTCTGAGCACACCTTGGCTTACCCTATGAACAACTAAACTTATCAGTCCAAATTGCTTTCAGCTCTTTTGTTTGTTAGGGTTTTTCATCCTGCTTTGGAAAACTTCTTTCCCTGTTAAACTGTTTGTCCAGGTAGAAGCTATGTTTTGAGTTCAGGTATTCCCACCTCTAAAGACCAAATGTTTCCGGCTTGGAAAGCAAATGCAAATGCCTTGTTAGCAAAGGTGAATTTATAGAGATACTCAGAACATGCAGCAAGTTCATGACTATGTAGAGGCATTATTAACCAGAGCTGACAAGTTTTTTGTATACAAATACTGTAGATTCTTGCAAGTCTATATAAAAAAAAATATTCTAATGCCTCTTGGCAAAGCAAGATCTTATTATTCATAGTCAGATCTCATCCAAAACAAAAGGAAATTTTCTGTCATGAAATCAGCAGAGTTAATCTGCTCTAACCCTCCATAGGCCTGGGCCCAAAAGTTAGAATTCTACGGCTGGCCCGCATTCATTCAGAACTCCTAGGAAATGTATGGAGAATCAACTAACTAAACCACAGACAAGACAAGAAAAGCCACCATATTGGGGTACCAGGGACAGACAACTTATTTCCAGTAAAAAAAAGGTCAATCTGTCTAGCCAAATGAAGTTATGAATGCAGCATAAACTAACATACTTGTGTTCACGTAATCATAGAATGGTTTGAACTGGAAGGGACCTTAAAGATCATCTAGCTCCAATCAGACCAGGTTGCTCAGAGCCTCATCCAACCTGGCCTTGAACACCTCCAGTGTTAGGGCATCTACAGCCTCCCTGGGCAACCTGTGCCAGTGTTCACCACACTCACCATGAAAAACTTTTTCCTAATTTCTAACCTAAATCTACTCTCTTCCAGTTTGAAGCCATTACCCTCGTCCGATCACTACAAGCCCTTGTAAAAAGTTCCTCCCCAGCTCTCTTGTAGGTAATCTGACATGTTTAACACAACCTGCGTTGCTTCATGTTCCCTTTGACTGTTCCATGTCAGAGTCGGCACAACGATAACAGCACAAGCTACAATCACATCTTTTTCTAGGCGTGCCTGCCTTGTGTTTGTAAAATGTGCTTTGCAAAGACTTAACTTTGCACTTATATTGCAGGGTCCTCCCAGATTTGCAGATGGATCTACCAACACACTTCTATTTAAAGGCTGCCTCCCAGATTTGGCCGGGTAGACAGGGCTAGCGTTCAGAAGAATGCGATGAACATCGTGGCTAGCACAAAGAGTTCTGCTGAAGTTCCCCATCGTCTAGGTAAACTCATATGCTTGTTCTTGCTGTTGAACAACTAAGCCCTCAGGCTACAGTACCTGCAGAATCAAAGCTAATCCATAGCTCTAAATCTCCCTCACTTTGTCAACTTCTGGATGAGCTTTCCCCCCGCCAAAAGAAAATTCCCCAGACAACTGAAAAGCTCAAACTTACTTGCTGCATTGTAGGTGAATGTAGAGCAGACTGGACCTGCATCGGTAGCTGGTTTCCAATGGGCTGCTGCATGGAAATCGGCTGGTGTTGCTGGATGTTGAGATGCTGGTGCAGAGGGGGGCTGATCTGAAGAGGTGGCGGTGGGGACACAGCCATGTTTGCTATGGAAACAGTCACTGGCATTTGGTTGTTGGGCTTGGGCGCTATGTTCCTGGGGATATTGGCATGCATCGCAGTGATGTGAGGATTCATTCCTGGTTGTTGGTGGTAGTGGGAACTGAGGTACAGTGCAGAGTGGGCCTGGGTGGGCCCATGAAACACCGACTGCTTTGAATTCATCATCTGAGGTTGCGGAGAGGCTTTAACATCAACAGGTTCACTGTAGCTCTGTCGAGAAAAACAAAAACCAGACAACATTTAGAAGCTGCAAAATGCTGCAGCTCTACCCCCTAAAGTCTGTTTAAGAGTCACACGGTGGGAAAACACATATGGGACCATCAGATTTTCCTTGAAATGGAGCTCGGTTATTATACTAGAAAAAGAGTTAATCCCTTTTGCCTTACACTTTTCTCTTCAACATTGTGAAAAAAAGAGAAGTTGGCTCCTCTGTGTCCTGGTCCAGCCTGACACTTTGCTTCTTCCAGACTTGGAACCAGCATCGCTGACCTAATAACCTGCACAACAAAGACCACCAAGTCTGTCGCATTTATTCACGTAAGCAGCCACTTCTACTGTCCTCAGATTTGATGGCCTCGTTGAAAAGAGATTCAGGAGGGTGGGTTCCAGCAAAAGTCTGCAGTGATCTTTGACATGTCTCATTTTCCCATCTGCAAGCCAGGGATAAGAATTTCAGCATCCTTTACCACACATGTTGATAACAGCTAATAATGCTTTATCAGTTAGCTAACATGATGAAGAGGCTAAACCCCGTCTGTGGTTGTTCTACTGCCTTGAATAAACATGCTACTTGCTGTGCCAATAGCTTTATTTTAAAGCTTTTGGTGCTCGGATGCTGTTCACGCCGGTATCAAACATATTTCATGAGCCACGCATTCAGGAAAATAAGACTACTCTGAATAATTTCATGTTTGTCAAAAGTTCCTTTGTGATGTTCAGAGAGTTCTGAAAATTATGTTTTAAACTGATGTCTATATAAATGTTAGACTGCATCAGATACAGGAAAGCTATCTCACTAAAGCTGGAAGAATACTGCGTAGAGTGTATTAGAAAATGCACAGATTTTCAGGAATGTTATGGTCTACCCTGAATTCCTAAAGCTGCTAGCAAGAAAAACTTTCTATTAATGAATGTGAATTTTAATAACAGTCTTTGTTCTAATATTTATAACTTGCTACATTTGATTTAAACTCAATTTGTTGTTTTCCATACTCTTGTTTTCTTCAGTCTTCTGAGTGCTAACTCTGTGTGCTCAAAAAAATGATGAAAAATATCTAAGAATTAACTCTCCTGAGCTTATGGGTGGGAATCGTAATTTGCAGCTAAGTCATACTGGGATTAATAGTCAGTGAAAGGTGAAACATGCTGGAAAAAAATGGCAGAAATGTCCCTCTGGAGAAAGAAGCCACTTTGTCAAAACAAGGGCTGAAAGATGCATATATGCCCTTATTCTGTGACCTCCATGTCACGTCTGCTCAGTTTACAAGTCACAGTAAGTCCCGTGTTACTCTCAGCACTCCAGGGTCAGTGAAGTCTATTTGTATTCTTTCTGAAGGATGTGCCATCACCAACAATCCGCTGACACACGCGTTACTGAAATGGCTTCATTATGCGCAATGATCAAGAAGAAGAAGATAACTTGATTTTCCCGAAGTGTGACTGCAGTTCCGTTGGCAAAAACCCCTTGTTTTCGCCAGTAAACTAAGGACAATTAGATGAAGATGACGAAATGAATGCAAATCTCTGCCTCTGTGGACCTGCCTGGCTCTGCTCGCATGCGGGTGGACACGTGTGCACGTATTTGCAGGATTCAGTTACAGACATAAAACCCAGCAGATAGTAAATGAGATAACCTGAAAGTAGGTGCAAAATCAGCCTCTTTTTTTGGTATTATTTTTAGAACACTGAACTAATGCTCAGGACAACATAAGAAGCAGTTTCCCCCTCTCTTCCTAGTTGTATTTTCAGGACACTCTCGTGTGGGAGCAAAGATCAGCAGGTTTGCTGAGATTTCAGAGATTCAGAAGAAGGTTTCCCAATTAGCGGCACGGTCAGGACCCTCCTCGTGCGTGTCCCAGGCTCTGTACGCACTGCAGGAGGTGTACGCTGCGTTCTTTCTCAAGAAACTTGAAGTTTTCCTGAGAGCATCGTCCCCTCATGAGAACAAGTTGCCTTTCCATGATGTAGCTGGTAGGGTCTATCTGGTCCAAGCAGGGAGAACTACTCCTGAAGTGTCAAAGGGCAGATGGGTTAAACAATTCCTCCTGGTGAGGAGGTGTCAAAAAGCCTTTGAAGCACTATTTGTGACACGCCGATACTTACATTTCTTTGGTGACTGCAAAGACGTTGCTGTACATCTCTTTAACAAAGTGAACCAATTTAATACTGGGCAATTCTAGGTTCATACAGAAGCGGTGGATGCATGGCCCATACTGATAAAATTACAGATAATATCATTTAATCCTTCAAATACCAAATTACGTTAAGAGGAATTCTACAGTCTCGGGCCTGAGGTGAACAACACTTGCTTTACCTTTGAGAAGACTGACTGCAGTGATCCAAAGGGATGGTTCCAGTTGTCTCAAGCTTTCAACCAGCTTTCTAGATATTTCACTACCTCCTCATCCCATGAAAAGCACAAAACTTCAGTTTTAGAGCAAGTGTTTAGCTGTTACTTAGGATGCTTTAAATCATATGGGATCTGAAGCCGAATTGTCCGGTATCAGTGTAAACCACGTCGATATTATCAGTTACTGGGAATCTTGATAAATGAACCCATTACATGCTATTCTCCAGCATACTGCACTTTCAGCTTTTTCGAAGGCTGGGTCAGAAACACAGATTTTGGAAGCATTGCTGAAGCTAATGGAATAGGTGATGTCAAATATTTTGACTTCGTTAAGTCGCTTTACTGTGAAATGTACCAAGAGGTATCTACGATGCATCGGTCACACTATCATTTTGGACACAATTACTGCTTTCCCACATTTGAACGGGCATTGCACGTCTCCAGCACAGCACCAGTCAGTCTTGGACAAGGACTTTTACAGCGGGTAAAATTAGGCAATAAGAAAGAAGGGATTTGATTAGGCAATGTGGGTTTCAAATGCACAGTCCTGTTCCCTAACTTTGAAGGCTGGGATTCGGCCAATTTTCTCTTGCCTTAACCGAGGAGAAGAGCACAGAAATAGTTTTTAAACCCCTCTTTAGTTAATTAATCTGCCCCAAACCAACACAGACAATTTACATCTCTAATTTTTGGCATGAAGTTATAGGATGCAATTCATTTACAGATAGAGGCAGTTGAGACCAAAATTATAAATCCATATACACAGGCCACCAAACACTGGAGCTTAGTATCTCCTACGTACTACAAGGTCTTCTACTAGATGTACAGTGAGAAAATGTTTGATCACGTCTATCAGAAGCATGGAGATGTAGACCCACCACTAGAGGGTAATAGAATATCATATTTAGTTAACGGTGGGCAGTGGTGTTGTACACATACATTAGCAAATATACCCTAGGACCACAAACCAGCTTTTCTTGACAGTCCTTTGAGTAGCTTCTACTTCTTCTGGAGTCCAAGTCAAAGCCTTACTCTAAATCTTTCAAGTTCTTCATAGGCTAGGAGTAGGGTTTCTTATGGACCTGCCACTCCACCTAACATCATAATCTAATATTGTCAGAAGGTGAAAACATCATAATCTAATATAATCAGAAGGTGAAAACAAGGTAGGTAGGCCAAGGCAATAGAATGCTACAGAAAAAGTACAACTGCCCTTTAGGCACTACATAAAACCACCTTTTTATTTTTTAAATGAGAATCTATTGTTTTACTGAAACACAAAGTAAAAGAGGGAAGAACGTTTTGAAATGCCAACAGAAAGAGAATGCCAGTAGAAGATAAGTAGGGAAAGGAAGGAAACAAAATAAACACTACTGTAACTCCGAAGATAATGAACATAATTATATTAATTAAAAGTACTGATGCATGACCCTCAGTTCACAAAGTGATTCTACTTGTGTCATACTTTCAGGGAAATGTCTGATGATACAGGTGAGTGATGTTCTTCAGAGAAAGTCTGAGAGTTGATCGTTTTGCTAAGTTTGGGAAGTGCTGAATGAAGTTCTTGCCCCCAGCTTTCACCAAACTCAAACCTTTCCTTCCAATTCTAGAGCAAAGCAAACTTTCCCAGCCACTTTTTACTCCCCTATTGGGTGTCAAAACTCCTTATGCGTAATTGCCAAATTAAAGAATTAAATGCGGTTAAGGGGTTAAGCATTGCTCATCCAGTTGTGCTATTCTTTTCCAAAGAGAACTGCCCTGGGACCAAAGGCCCTTCTTATCACAGACTGGATTCAGGCACAGGACGGGGTGTCGGTTCCTTAGAGGAAGGTGACACTGGGACTCCCCTCACGCAAAAACATCCAACGCACCCCTGTAGTTGGGAAATTATTTCTGCTACAGACCTGCTCAATTTAGTGGTGCCAGAGAAAACAGCAACAGCCTCGTGATGCCATTCTGGCATCTCCACAGCTTCCTTTGGCATGTAATTTTATTTCCACTTTGAAAAGTCACTCTCTAAACCCTCACGTGTATACCTGGGCAACCAAATAGCTGTTGACAACCACATACGGGTTTTGATTGTCTCTCTAACCCATGGCTGCCTTCTGGCTACTGTTGGCTCTTCTAACCCCGCTTCTGTTGGAACATAACATCCAGGTGATTGAAAGGAAACCAAGGACGTGTTTTAACAAGGTGGTACTCGAAGGGCCTGATCCTCAGACGACCGAATTTAATGGAAAGGTGCCTAGTAAGTTACATGCAGTTTGGATCTGAGCCCAACCCTGTTACTTCAGTGTTGATGTCTGGATGTCCATTTCATTTTTCAAGACAACCAGGTAGGACCCGGGTGACAGAGGCTAAGAATCATTCCCAGTTGAGGAGCAGTACCTTCGATCTGTGTTTCTTCCGAAGCATACCTAGAAACTTCAAGTGCCTACACTTACTTACAGCTACTGTTAGAAAGGTTGCCAGCAAGTAGGGCCACATAGATATAAATATACACAGAAATATATGAACATCTTCAATTTACATACCACATACAGGTTTTATATTCAGCATTCTTATTAACTATAACACGTGATATCATAGTATATGGGAATTAAGGAAATACTTCTGCAATAATTTAATTCAAGTAAGCAGTGCTCAACTAATACTGCTCTTTGCAATATAAAATAAAAAAGCCAGTGTTGTCTCAAAGAAACCATGGTTGTTCTCCTTACAGAGAAAAAAGTTAGTTTGTTTTCTTATTCTATCAATTTCCCAAAATTAGTTAATGCTCAAAGCCTTTCAGTTGGAGCAATATCATTTTAGTTGTTTACAGACCAAATATTATCAAAATACTTCTGTATTAGCATCGGCGGTTAAGCTTTCCTTCATAATAAAATACTCAGTAAATGTTCTTGGTACTACTGGATGTCTGTATGTCCTTTAAATACATGCTGAGAGACCTCCTCAAGGCCAAAGGCACAAGCCGTATGGCCAACGTGGCCAGCATAAACTGTCTGTCAATGCAAACGGCTTTACTCGCAGGTAACACAACCTATTGCAACCTCGGGAGATTTTTTTACATGGCCATAACGGTGTAACATCATTTTATTTTCAATGGGAAACAAGTGCTTCTCTTTAAACGAGGAACAGAGGTTTGGCGGCCTCTCTACACAGACAAGGAACACGTGTTATGTGAGTATTCCAAAGTCTACAAAAGGGTTTAACTCAATTCAGGTTTTACATGAATGTCATAGAATTATGGAATGGTTTTGGTTGGAAGGGACCTTTAAAGGTCATCTACTCCAACCCCCCTGCAGGAAGCAGGGACATCTTTGAAACCTGCAGAGTTGCCACACTGTCCCTTTTCATGACACACATCTAGTGACTGGTGTCCACCCGCGAGCCATGCTGAGGAATTTTTGGACATTATGACAGTTTTTGGACACTATGACCAGAATGAAGGTTACATTCAGGTAAAGAGCAGTGATTATGTCAGCTGGTACCAGGAAGGTCCAGGTTGTGATCAAACTTAGGCAGGCCTGACTCAGCTTTAAATGGGTTCTCTTCAGTACTGAGACATTAAAGAGGTGGCTAGAAGGAAATTGGCTGAATATTTATGCAGCTCCTACAAAGCTTACCTAAGCTTGTCTGCATCTGCTGTCTTTGCTGTCTCTTTGGTGGAAGGAACATCTTGAATTGTTTATTCCTTCTCTCAGCTTTTCTGTGTTCACATAATCCTGTCCGTTTTTAACGTTTTTGACATTTTAGGTCACTTCCAACCCCAAGCCTGTCCTTGAGAAGAATCCCTTCTTCTAGACTACATGGACTCAGCCATTTTATTAATATCCCCGTGAAGCTGTTTATGAGAGAATGACTTCTCTCCAGCAGCGTCTTCTCTTTCCTGCTTAGCTCTTTAACTCCTTTAGAGACGCCTTTGACTTAACTCTATCCACCCCGGCAGAGACCTCATATGCGTATCTGCAGCACAGCTGCCTTCCTACCTAAGTCACAAGAGGCTCTTAGCAAATGATGTTTCATATTTTGTTAATTCCAGTCACCTATTGCAATGACAACATCTGGGACTCTGGAGAGTTCAAAAAGCTTTTTGACACATTCTTGATGTTTCTGAACAAAGGAGTACGCCATGGGTTGTCAGCTGTAATTAGCCGAGGTGACTCAGAAGAACATCTTCAAATCTAAATATACATTTTGTCATCATCTATAGGGGATTGTCATGGATTCATTCAGGGTATGTAAGTAAAAATGGATGTTTTATGAATGTAACCTGGGTACATGTGATAAAGGATATGCAACTTTAATTTGATACAAGTGTTTTAATTCCCCAAATGGAAGCACTAGGCTAATAGTGAAATCTAGTTTTATCAACTCACTTCAAAAACAAACACAGTTCCTCTCCAAATCAATATCTGGCTTCTCTCAAGCTCAAGACATTTCTACCATTTTTTTTGGCAGAAATTAGGTGAAAGCATCTCTCGGTTTTGCACTGCTGAGTGTAAAGCTTCACATGATTTAGCCTCAAATCGAATACATGGCATTAACTTAAATATAGTTTGCTCTGTTTTCAGTTGCAGTAGGTAGCTGGTTTCCTTGCTAGACAAGAAGATGGTTGGATTTGTGTTATTACCAGATTAGACAATTGTTTTATAAATCTATGTTCACTTACACATCACTCTGATACATCACATGCTTGCACATATATAATTTCATTTATGATTCCTTGAAAATTTCTGACTACAACATAACTCCAGAAAGCATGAAAGACCAAGGTATCAGAGAAGCATGAAATACTTGCTGTAAAAGCCTCACATTACAGTTTTCCCAGCTAGGGATTCTAATGTTCAATGGAAACAAGTAAAAGCTGTAAGAGCACATCATTGTTCTGGGGTTTTTTGGTTGTTGTTGCGTAAAGGGAAATATTGCCAAATGCCTTGTAGGACTTTAATAGCTAAAAAAAATGATAAATATCATGCATCGAACATAAACATTTTTTATTATTCTTTCTCTGATGCTCTCACTGAGAACAGCCTAAACTGTTTATGGAATTCCAAAACATCTGCATGGATGGGGGCTTGGTATAATAGAGGAATATATTGTCTGGAAAAGCAGAAACCAGGTGCCTTTCTGCCAGCACCAGAAGGGATGCTGCTCTCCTGTGTGCAACAGCAACTGATGAAAGCACTGACCAGGAGACAAGACAGTTCATGCATCTACTTTGTCAAGAGATACTCACAATTTTATTTCTAAAAGAAATGTCCTGAAGCCCAGCAGGTGCTTATTTCAGGGAGGAGTGAGCCAGGACACGGTGCTCCCTTACATCGGATGCTTGGCCACTACTAGATGGGAAAGAATTTGGGCTTCACTGGGCTATAGAAAACAAATTGTGGGGAGAGGAAGGCTACTTACACCTGCATCCTCCTTCCCTAGGCATGGGGAGATGCACCGTCTGGGAAAGCTGATTTATTTTTTTGCCTTTTTATACGTTAGGCCAGCGCTTTCACCGCATACATATATGAAATGGGAAACTAGTACCAAGCTTACTGTTTAAATTTTGTTTTTTTCTTTTTAATAGGATCTCTGTTCTTCTTTTTACAACCAGCTCGAACTTTTTCATGTATATTCACTGCAGCCTTAAAAGACTCCAATTGTTTAGGCTGCTCAACTAACTATAACACAGGCAGTGTAACAGATATTTTGGGTGCCTGGAGGCTCTCTGGTTACAAATGGCTGTGCTGATGGCATTAAGGCAAAGCCAGTCTTACTAGATATGACCTTTAGTTTTTTATGAAACTGCAGGGTGATGGGCTAGGAAAGCCACGTCTGCCATATACTTCAAGAAGCAATTTTACATGTCCAAAGGATTCGCACTGTCCACAAAACTGAAAATCATCCAGCGCATTTCCTGCAATGTCAAGTGAGGACACCACTTGGACTTAGCTACACCACCAGTCTTAAAATATGATCAAGTATTTGGAATTTGAATAATATGCTCCTTGCTGAGAGGTTTCAGCCTCAGCCATAGCGGCTAAAATATGTCTGCATGAAACTTGAAGTTGTGTCACTGCACAGAGAGAATTAAAGATTCATTTAAGCCAGAGAGAACAAAACAGGGAAGAGAAATCTTTGAACTACTCAAAGAGTTAAACTTGTACTGCTATACTCAACATAGATACGTGTATCACTTCTATGCATATGCACTTATGCATGTTAAATACATAATATGCATATATTGTTATATAGACAGATGCACATATGTATGAAAGTATTTAACATTTACTCATATATATTAAAAAAACATATTTAGATTAATTTATTTAAATATATATAAACATATATATTTGAAAGATGCAGCACAAACTCTAATGTCAGCCAGAAAAAAGGCTGGTTAAGCTGGAAAAAGTGCTTGTTTTATGAAAAAGTAAAATTGCAATTCACAGCACTTTATGTAATGCTGTACAAATTACCAGATACCAGAGACTGCATTTCTGGGCCTGAATAGTACTAAAAGTTGCAACTAAGGGCAAATATAAAGACACTTGTTTACAATGCAAAGGCTTAGTCAGTACTATAAGCAATATGGCAATCTGCATAGCAGAAGATAAAATGCTTTGTAATGTGGTTTTTGCTTTACGTATCAATTCCTACACACACGAACAAACTCGACAATAGCCCCGTTAATTTCAAACATTACAAAAAAGGAGAAATTGCTGGAAATAAACCGATAAATCAAATGGGGATTTATACGTAACTGATGTATTTACGAAATTCTGTGTGCGTATGTGACAAACTCCAACCAGAACTTAATATTCAGCTTTGTCAAGAACGCACCCAGAGGAAAGCACCATATGCCTCCTACAAAATGTGACGCCCTCCCTTAAGATGCAGTGGAAGAGGGACTTGAACTCTGGGACAATGACAGGCTGTGTCAAAGACTAAGATCCCATTTTCCCATTAAAAGACACTCCAATTTATAGACATGTATCATCTGAGAAAGCAGCTGAGACTATTCCTCCGTGTGAGCTTTCCCAGTGCTGGCTGGTCTCTACGAGGAAAGCAGGTAGTCTGTCCCTCGTGTCCACCTGCCGTGTCCCTCACCATGCACCATGGCTTTGAGCGTATGAAGGAGAAGCGAGGATGCAGAGGACAAGAGAAAGACTAGGAAAAAGACTGGTTGAAGTAAAGATTTGCTGTTGGGGAGGAGAGAAGAGGAGAGGGTAAAGGGCTGAGTGCCATGGAGAAACTCACCATCCTCACCTGATATTCCACTCCCACCCCAGAGCTTAAGATGCAAACCAACATTCCTGAATGACATTATTCTGCTCAGGCAGAGGCTAAGAGATCTCCTGGCAAAAGGAGATTTACACTATTTCTCTGCAATTGTCTTTTTTGACTATTCCAGCACCTCAAATGGCCAAGATGGGTGTGGTGAATTCAACTCCAAGTCTGGTCCACTCAGATGTCCATGCCTTTGTGTTTCAGAAAAATTAAAGACTTGCAAATAAATGCAGAAAACCACTCACAAACACTCACATACAAGCCGTACACTCACTAGTTTTTTAAAAACTGGCAATAATTCATGAGAAAAGGGGGAGAATCATAGAATCTTAGAATGTTAGGGGTTGGAAGGGACCTCTGGAGATCATCGAGTCCAACCTCCTTTTGAATCAGTGTTCAGAAGTTAAGAAACTGGTGGAGCAGCTGCCTGGGAGGCACTTGATGAGGTGGAGACAGGGGACCTGAGCAGCACCCTTGCCCACTTGTGCCTGCTTCTATCCACAGGCAGAGTCCTCTGGGAGGAGAGAAGGTAGAAAGCTTGATAATTGGGTATCTCCTATCACTTTGGTAGGAAGGGGATGTCCTGATGTGATGTGAAGCACAACAGAACATCTCACAGCTCCCAGCCAGCTGGCCCTGAAGTCACTGAAACTCTGCTATGAACAAGAAGGGTGTAATATTGGTCAAACACTCCCAAAAATGAAGTTCTAGATGTCCCAAGCAGGACACCCCAAATTACCGAAACCCTGATTTCACAATGATTTAGTTGTGTTTGAAAATACGGGCAATACAAACTTCCTGCTCTGGAAGATTACTGAGAATTTCTTCACACTCAAACGCTGCTGGGATGAGCAGCACAGAAAATCCTACAAAGAAGCAAGGTTAAACAACACGCGGTAAATACAACACAGGAGCTCCCAGGGTGAGCACCTGGTTAGAGGCGTATGAAATGAGACTCTCAGGGAGTGCGGCATAAAGGATACAACATAGCATGTGACCAAATCATTAATATTGCATTAAAGCATTTTTGGAAAAGGTATGTTACTTTTGGCATGTCTTGACTTCTGAGAATGAGCTCTTGGAATCTTAATAATCTTCTCTAAGAGTAGCTTTTATAGATGATAATGTAACACACGAATGTAAAAGACCAGATGGACTCCAAACAGGCTTAATAATGTATTATATATATTTCTTCATGCTTACATGCTTGTCCAAAGAACTGCAACTCCTCTGGTGCCGTATAAATATTTAATAATGATAATTTAAAATATACTGATATAATATTACATCTGGGTATTCTACATCCTTATTCCAACATGGACTTGCTTTAGTTACATGTCAGCTCTGCTGGATTCATTAGGCCTGTTCATGAGAGTAAGCAATTAGTACCCAGCTTCATTAAGTCCGTATTTCGATACTTTCCACACTAGAGGAAAACATTATGGGCAGAATTTAAATAATTGCTTAAAACTTAAGAAAATGCTTCAGTGCTTCTCTGACTAACAGCTACTTTAAATATTTGCACAAATGGATTCATGCACTGAACTGATCAACTATCTTTTAATTCTTTTTTTCTAAAAATGAAGCCCAGAAAATGCCATAATGTACTTTTTTCTCTTTCAAAAAAAAAAAAACCAAACCAAAAATCTCTATTTTTTATGTGCCATTTCAAAATTAAGTTATATACATGTGAGCTATATGTAAACAGTCTTTGATGTGCTGAATAATGAATCCAGGTTATTTTCACAAGTGAGAAGTTGGCTTCATGCATTTCTTCCAAACCTATTGGAACATTTTGAGCTTTTTAGACCTATCTTTTGCCAAGAAGAAGGTTTTTTCCAGAAAATTTGTTTGCACACACATGGTACCCTTTCGGAAGGCAATGAGTATTTCTAGAACCAAACAGCCCTAAGACAGAGATTAAAGGTACCCTGTAAATCACTTTAAATGCATTCGTACTTATGATGATAACCATAAAATTACAATGCATAAGACACGATCCCCCAAAATGAATGAGGGAACACCCATATTGCAGACTTAAATTCAGAATAAACCCTGATGAAATGCTAAGATAATGTAGAGACATGCATGAAAGGTTCTTGTGTGGCTAATCATATAGTTTCCCCTTGAAAATCCATTAAAAAATAATATAATATATATAGAAGTACAGTGCAGGACCCCAAACCCAATTACAATTAACAAAAAGTTTTACTCACATCATATATGCCAGTCCTTCATACTGCCTTTTTTTTCGCTCTAGAATTAATTTTATTTATGCAAGAGCAAAATACATCTAAATTTTCTCTGACAGAACCAAATCAAGTGATTTTCACTGGTATGATTCTGAAGTTGCTCAAATGTTTTGTTTTTTTTCACACTGACACACTGTAGCAATTTTAAAGCCCATTACGAATTTTAAAGAGTCTATTACAAAATTATGGGCACTAAGAATGTTTGTATAAATCAATTTAGAAAATTGTTACTATCCGTGTACTGGGGACACACTGGTGTGTCCAGTATAAGGGGCGTGCAGTGACCTATGCTGTGCTCATACAAGTCGCTTGCTGGATGTAAAATGGAAATTCAGATTTTTCTTACAAAATTGTGCTATGTGAGCTGAGCTTGCCTTTTTCTCTATCGCAATTGAAAGGTAAAAAGCAGGACTTAAAAAAATTAACAGAATCAAAGGCAGACATTTTGTCTATAAATTTTTCCCCCTTTTATATAGAATGGTGATCCCTTGGCATGGTTTGTTTATTATTTTGAGGTCCTTTTACCAGCTTCTCCTTCTCCTGTTGACCTGCAATGCTACTCCCAGCCTGGAGAAGTTCTGTCTCCATAACCAGAAGGGAAAGGATATCTCTTGATGGAGAGACGGGCTGTGCTTATTGAGCATTTGCACCTTAAACCCAAGTTTAAGGTGATAACAAACAAGGCTATTTGCACTAAATACCACGGTATTGAAAAGGCTTTGCAAGATGTCACTATATATACGTGGGTATGTATATACATTGTGCGTTACCTTGGATACAAGGCTTGCTCTGTAGGCAGCTAACTGCTTCAGATATTCCTTCTTGGCAGCTTCAGTTTTCTTTTTGTATACCTAAAAACAAAGAGTGTCACATTGGTAAATTAATCTGGTTTTGTTTTTATATATCACCGGCGTGTCTCATGCATCTTCATAAAGTCTTTCTAAGTAAACAGCCTTTCCTCCTCCTATTGCTTGAAGAGCGAAATAATAAACATCAAGTATTTTAAAGAAAACATTGTTCCAACTGTGAAACACCCTTTAACTACCCAGCAGTACTGAAAAAACAACATCCCTCGTAGCATCTCAGGTTTGATTGTTCAAAGGGAAGCGTGGGGTGCACTCTCAGATGGGACCTTCAGGGACGGGGGAAGGCAGGTGTGGGCCTCTCCACTGGCTTCCACTTGTGAGATGAGTTAAAACCCTCTGGGGAAGACGAGAATGTGCCCAAAGACATTTGGGCTGAATGAATGAGGAGATGAAGGCTCCACATGCATCAGCCAAGAGGCTTTCTCTGTTCCCCCCATAAACTGTTGAGGGCAGTCAAAGAAGCTTCATGGAGCTGCTCAGGATAATAAATGTTAGTCATTATTCCCGTCTTGATCCCATATCGGTCTAATTAACTTCTCAGGAGCATGGATCTATTTCTGTACGTTTCTCTCAACTCACCAAATTATTTTAAATGCGGCATGTGCACAACCTCATAATAGATTAAAGAACTTGAAGAATCACTTCAATTTTGCCCAGTTTTCAAGATCAAAGATTATCTGCAGGGTTAGGCAGGACCTCATGGCACTACAGTAACATGATATTAGAAAAGCATCTGCAGATATTTAGGGTTGAAAGTTCTCAGGAGGAGAACTGGTTTCTGACCCACGGAGCCTAGCTAACGACTTGCTGTTAGCCATGTCAGTGACCGATCGGGGGACAGGTCAGCATTTCTCTTCGCAAATATTATCATGAATTTCTCACTGCTTCATGGGTTTTTTTTTTACTGAAAGGGTAGATTTAGGAGTCATGCAAGCATCTTGCCTTCTTGTAACTACTTGTAACTTCCTTGCTGCCTAGTTAACTGATTTGATTCCAAGGTAAAAGATGGGCAAAGCTATTTATGACAATTTTGGGGTGTTCTCCTGAATTCCACAGTTGAAAAACACCCGCGGACATCTCCTCCCCAGAAGGATAAACTTCATGAAACTTTAAAGTGATCTCTTTTGCCCTTCCAATGCTCTAGGAAAACCAGCAGTCCCATAAGGGAGAGGACCTGGCAGCACAGAGCGCGCACACAGAGGACAATACAGTTGCAGACGTGCGAGTGGCAGTGTCAGGCTGGAAGGATCCAGTCCAGCACCATTTTTATACAGAATGTGCTCATGAAACATTTTTTTGTTTCACTGAGGCTTCGCTTTCAGGGACAGAACAAGCCTCAGATACGGGCTGGCAAAACTCAGAGGCTGCCTAAAAGGATTAAAGATTTTGCTTCCCAGGGAAGCCAAAGATCATAATGGAAACAGAGAAGTCTTAGGTTTCTAAAACTGTACATATAAAGACAGAGAGGAAAAAAGATTGGTTTTAGCTGTGCCGCTGTATCTGTGCACCCTTGTAATTTCTCCAGATTAAGATAAATATATAGTGTTGGCTGATCTCCTACTGCTTTGCAAAAAAATGGTAGCAATTTGCTTTTTTAAGTTGTAATCGCTTGTGATTATTAGGGAAACGTACTGTTTGTTTTGAAAATGAATAAAGAATTAGTCAACAATCCGTTCCAAGCTGCTAAAATAAATTTAGCTTGACCTACAGAACAAAGACGAAGTTATACCGCTTTGTACGTTGCAATGCCTCTGCATCATCCTGATCGCCCGTTTGAAAAACAGCGCTGAACAAAGAGTTTTACACAGAATAATGATCTTCAAAAGACCATGTATCTACTGCTTCTGCACCGGGCTTCAGTTTGCATTACACAAATAGAAAAAATACACACTCCTGCTGTGCTCTTACAGTCACAGCATATTGAAAGAGTCCTCTGGGACCTGACTTTTCCCTCAAATAGTCATATTGCACAAGGTTAACTCCATAATAAGAAGCTAACAACAGTTCGGTAAATCTCCATCACTACCTCATAGGAAGGACATCATACAGCCGTTATTTACTTATTTCCTACCTACACATCTACCATGCTCAGTGTCCACACTGCCTTGGCCTCTTTTCTTGGGTCTTCTGGTGAGCCAATTATAGTCACACCAACACCAGGTCTTCCGTGGTAAGGCAAACATTAACAGAAGGTCATTATAGTAAAAAAGTCCTTACTGGATGGGGGGAGGTTTTTGATGACCCCAGCCTGCTCTGAAGTTTTGCATCAGGCAAAGCGGTCCCTGCAGGCCGCCTTGTCTGGAGTGTGGTCAGGTCACGCCACTTAGTCCTTGTGAGGGCGTTGGGATGTCCTCGGAGGACAACGGCGTGAGCACTCACTGTCTGTATGCTGCTGTCCTCTTTAAGAAGCCCACTGCTTAGGTCAGCACACGAGTGGGTTGATGATCCTCATGCTAGTTTTGGAAATTCTGACTGACCCTGGCTTATATTAAAAAGAGGGTAAGTTCTGCCTGCATGAGGAGCTGCTGATTTTCATCAGAGGTTTGGTTGTCAATATTTTTCTCTGAAGGCAAATGAATGTGGCCAAGGCCGTGGGTACCAGTTCACTGCCTTTGTGCTAGACTGGACTTGTACTGGGGGCTTACGAAGGCCGGGCAAGTGAGGAGCATCCTGAGCAGTTGTGGCAGCACCTCCAACAGGTATCAGCAAGTCAGCGGCTCCTCCCAACCCCTTTATTTTTTGGCAGCTGTGAGAATTTTTAGCCCTCAGGCTTACATAGCTTTGCGTTGGAGTAAGTATAACAGAGTTGCCTCCTTGCAGCGCTTTTGGGGATGAAAAAGGTTTGTGTCATCATTCAAGTGAGCTCTAGAAAATGGCCGAAGCTCTTCTGACTTTCACGCTTAAGACAGTGGCAAATTATGAAACACATCATTTCCAATAACACATTTAGCATTTTTCCTGTAACAAGAAGCAGGCTTCTCTTCTGTTCCCTATCTATAGTGTATCGTAGCAATATTTAATTTTATTTTTTACATCTCAGAAATCTCTTACAAGGTCATTTTCCCCTCCTCCGTCAAGCAAGCAACAATTATTAAATAAGTAACTTGACGGGAGCATATACTTATGGAATGAAGTCATTTCTAGCTTGCTTTAATTCAATTAACATGATAATTGAATGTCAACTGATTGTCATTCAGGCAGTAAAGGCCTGAATCAGAATGATTCAGCAGCAGATTTATTTCCTTATACAATATTTTATTTTTCTATATTGTCCTAGTTGTGGGAATGGAATGTTGGCAGAAAAAACGTAATTCCTGTGTATGCAGGGTGGGTCAGCTTAATTTATTCTTATTCTCTTCAGCTTGTTATAGACCAAACCACCAAGATTACATTCCTTTTTCTACAAATGGAAGCTGCTGACATTATTTTCCTACTGTGCTTCACAAATGCAAATTCACACAGCATAATACACAGGTTCTTAGTTTACTATCTAATTACATTTCCAAAGTGCACCCAGTAAGGCAGCTTCAAGTTCCCCTACACTGCTTAGCAAAGCACGCAGCAACGTAGAAGATACATCCCAAAAGGACCAAGTATGAAACTCTACCTTGTGCATGTAAGTATCTAAGATATCGTTTGAATTAGGCTACCGCAATGGCATCCTTTAGCTCAGGTTCCCTGGGCTGACCATACTTGTGGGCTACCAGTGCTGTGACAGCCGACATCGAGGGCTGAACTCTTGTGACTAACAGTGATACACCTCCTTACACTGACTGCCCCAGAGTTTCGTCTGCAGAGAGAGGGGTTGTGGGTTGTATGGTTAGCCACAAGCCCTCACAAATGCTACATTTACCAAATTAAAACCACAGTAGAATATCTGGGCTTCTGTTTTATGATGCCAACTTCTGCTGGCATCATAAACAGGATGCCAACTTCAGGTCATGTTTTGCTTTATATATTTTAACTGCTGCTTAGTTCTTGTCTTCCTGGATCATAAATTCCTTGCGGCAGGCTTTGTGTGCTCTTCTACATGTTGGATAATATTAAACTCATCACTGATATATAAAACTGAGATATACCTGCGATGCCTTGAGCCAAGTTTTTGTTCTGGTTACTTATCTTTTCCCAGTGAAGCTCCTCTCGACTTGCTTGTGGAGGATTATCAACACATCACACCACGCTACGCAGCAGGACTCCTACCCTGTCCCATGCGGCTTGCACCCTTGTTCCCTTAGGAGAACAGATCTCCCTTGCCCCAGTCATGGAATCATAGAATGGTTTGGGTTGGAAGGGACCTTACAGATCATCTAGTTCCAACCCCTCATCACACGAGCCAAAACAGGCACTCAAATGTCTGCAGTCATGCCCTCAGGTTTGAATATCAGGTGCTAATGGAAGCAGGCACCACTGACCACAGTCCCCTTCGACACTAGAGACTTGGAGACAGTGGGCTGAGCGGACTGACGCTCTTAGGGGGAAAAGAGACTTTCAGAATTTGTGCCTCATGGTAGTCTGAAAAAGCTTTGTGTCTTCCAGCTGACAAAGCACATTATGAAGAACCATGCCACTTCCCTGGCTTTGCCTAAATAGCTGGTCCAAGGATGACAAAGAGGAAGTTTTCACTTTATCTTGTGGATGCCTCCTTAGAGCTGACACTTGCAAGCAAGATATATATTTATTTTTTAAAAAGATGTAAAGGTGCCCACATCTGTTTTGATGGAAGTGCTCCATAAACCCCTCAAACACAGTCTATGCAAAAATAGCAAATCAAAAAGCAACATGACCGATTTTGCCTTTTTGGTCTCCGCAGTGTTATTACTCATGGGAGTGTCATTTTCCCAGGCTACGGTTACAGGAATGGCATCTGATAACATACACTGAGCTGCAACCCAGAATTAAATTCCACATTCCCGGCCCAACATACCTAGGCTCATAGAGAAAACTTGTGTTTTTTCCAAGTGGGAGACATATCTCTAGCTTTAATCTTCTGATTTTGCAGTAAAGGCACCTAGAGCTGCACACACTCCTCTAGAATACGGAGAAAGATATTCCCACAGCAGTCAGGGGAAAAAAAAATCCTCAAAATTGCTTAATGGATACTGAAATATGTTACCATTTGATTTTTAATCTAGGTACACACAGTAACAGAGAGAGGCCCAGGGCTAGCTCTATGGCTCAGCAGTCGCTTTGACTGTAGAGCATGAAAAAGACACTGATGACATATTAGAGGCTTAGGGGAAATAATTCAGTCTTTCTGGCGTGCAGGGGAAAGATCACAGGCCAACTTCAGCGCGAGCACAAACGGTGAGACTCGACAGAGATCACTGGAAATTGCAGCCATTTGGGCCAGGCCTAAATTTGACCTTAAAGGCTTGATGCCGGCAGCTCCCAGGAGCAGGACCGCACCTTTCATCAGAACTATGTTGGATGAAAGTTGGGTACGCAACAAACGACATTAAATATGTGATTTATGTGGTGATTATTTGCACTTGCAGGTATTCTTGGTTTTTGTTTTTGTTTTTTTTTTTTTTTTAAATAAGGATGTGAGCCTAAATGGAGCATAATAACCGGGCCTAAATCCAGTTTTGTATGCAAATGATTTAAAGGCATGTTCCTATTGAGGTTGAATGTGTGGATAAAATGTGGGGAAGAAGAATGAGTAGAAAATGAAGGCTATTACTTATGAACGTTGCTGCAGCAGTACTTGAAATCCAGGGTCCTTTTGGCCCAGATCCTTCCAAGTGCAACAGGCAGGCAAAGTGCAGTTACAGTTAACATTCATAACTCACAGAATCCAGCATGGTGGGGGCTGGAAGGGACCTCTGGAGATCATCTCATCCACCCAAAGCAGGGTGCCCAGGATCGTGTCCAAGCAGGTTTGGAATGTCTCCAGAGAACGAGACTCCACAACCTCTCTGGGCAGCCTGGGCCAGGCTCTGGCACTCTCACAGCAAAGATGTTTTTCCTCATATTCAGGTGGAACTTCCTGGGCTCCAGTTTGGGCCTAATGCCCCTTGTCCTATTACTGGACACCACTGAAAAGAGTCCGGTCCCTTCCTCTTGACACCCGCCCTTTAGATACTGATCAGCATTGATCAGATCCCCACTTGGTGCAGTATTCTTCTAGAAGATGTGTCTGTTGCATGTAGCAAACAGATACAGAAAATCCACCCCCGGCTTGAGGTTGTCTGATGTGACTTCAGCGCTCCAGGGAGGCTGCAAGAAGAGCAAGCTGCCAGGTGGGCTGGGCAGGAGGCCAGCAGATGATAGCCTGTATTATCCTATACAGAACAAGGTATGGCAGCTCCTATGATGACCTACACAGATTTTACTTTTTTTGTGGCAGGGGAAGAGGGGAAGGTTTCCCATCCCGAGTGCACAGGGTTGTCCTGCTGAGCCCAGCTCTGGGTGGGACAGGGAGGCACCAGCTACTGAAAGTCCTACAGCAAAAACACATTGCAAACAGGTGGCCTGAGAATGCCTCTTCTGAAGCCAGTGGAAGTCAAGGGGTTTAAGACCTGACCCTGTGGAAATCAGAGCCATAGAACAATCTGAAGATATATATAAATGTATATATATAAATTTATATGTACATACACATGAGTTTGTGTCTGCCTACGTGTGCCTAGTCTTGGCCCATTTCTGTTCCAGCTCTTTAAGCCCAGCTGCTTGCAGAGGAAGGGAGAAGGAGCAGACCCCGGGGTGAGGATCAGTTGTTTTAAATTCCTGATGCACTTGTCTAGAGCTTCAAAAGGTAGAGGTGCAATTTCAACACAGAAATTTGTCAAGAAAAAAGTGCGGCTCTCCCAAACAGGCCTAGGGTGCAACACTGGTACAAGCAACTTTGCTGGGGCAGGGAGCTGTAAGGTGTAAGGCTGGTGTCTGCTGTGGCTGTTCCTGAAGCCATGTTGATGTACTCCACGTTGGCAGTGAGCACATACAGATGTGCCTTCGCTTCCTGATCTCATTTACAAAAAGAAAACAAAGCTAAGTTTACGCTTTGTGTGGTTGTTTCTCTACTAAACTGAAGGTACATTCCCATCCTCTTACAAGTGTAAGTTATTCCCTAGAGATTGCTCTGTTAGCACGGAGATAATAATTAAACATAAAATGTCCTTTTTAAAAGGGAAATGAGACATAGATAAATAAACACCTGCATAAATATGTGAGCATACAAGAAGTGAACAAACTGTAAATTTATGTTTTCAAAATACTACTGACTACATTGACCCAACGTTCTGCTGATCTTCTGGAGCTATTTCAGCAGCCACGCTGCAGTTCCCTGAACTGTCTGATGTCCTGACACCAGGCACTCCACATGCACACCACAGTGGGAATGCCATGGCTCTTCTCCCCACGGGATGAGCTCATTTGTCATGTCATGTCACGACATTGCACCCCAGGAGGGAGGAGGAGCTAGGTTAGGCATCCCCAGAGGCCAGGCAGAGCCAAGGCCACGTGAAATACTGATCTTGGATCCATTTCAATCTGACTTGTGGTGTCTCACAACACAAGAGAAGCTTTGGAGACACAAAGTGGTGTCCAGCATTACTTGTAAACCCCCTCCTGATCTACCTGCTTCATCCCAGCACTGGATGATGTGCTGCTACTTCTAAAATCTCCCTGTGATCAAAAGAGAAACTTATAAACCATGCCTTTTTACTTTTCATGCCTAAATCAGTCTGGGTTATTTTTAGGGACCAAAATAGAAACCCTTGAAAGCTTGAGGATTATGGTGAAAATAGTAACAGCATCACAAACGCTGAGAGTAACACACGAGGACCTCAACTTACTTAAGTACTGGTAACACACAATCCAAGTTCCATTAGATGTTAAAGAATAAACTGCAGCTTTTATCTAGTGGGTCTTTGAGCACCAATGAGGAGTAAATGATTTGATTTTGTGAGCTCCGAGGATTTGTCAGCTGCCTCATAAGTATAATTCTGGCTCTTCATATTCCTGCTGCTTCTAATTTAGCAGGACAGGCTCATAATTGAAGCAAATTAACTATTTACACTTGCCACTTCTACCAGGGGAAGAGGACACATCAGCAGGAAAGAATGAGTGGGAAATTAAATTCTTCCCACTTGTGTCAGATCTGCCCTTATATAAACACATTAACAGTAATTTCATGAGGCGTCAAACATAGGAATAAATACTGAGGGATAAAATAATGAGGTGTTGCTATTGAGCTGAACTGTTGCAGCTAATATTACTGTGTATGAATTATGCAGCCTGAAAGAAGGCATATGTTACAGCACTCAAGCAGTCACTTTGCCAGCTTCTCCTGATCATTAGTTTGGGGTTCTCTAGGTGAATCCATCCTGCTTCCCGCAGCAAAGCTGGTGCAACGCTTAAGTAAACACACAGAAACCCGTACACACACACACACACGTACACACACTAAGCTGTTCATAGGAGGCCAAACTAATTCCTGCTAGAATTCCACTTAAGCCACTGCAGTTACACCAGAGCTTAATTTTGTGGAATGTTGAATAGACATTCAATTCAATTTTTAGAATAATAGCACATCTATTAAGGTCTTTGGCCAAAGTTTTAAAGTTACACTAATGTAAACAAGAACATTTTGTCTGTAATTTGCCACATCTATTACAGCTTTACTAGGACTCCAATTAGAAACTTAAGGTTCATTTATTACACACACATCTGGTGCTGATTTAAAATGACTTTCCTTTTTCATCTAAGGACAGAAAATGACCTAAGTAGCCTTTTTACCCAGTCTGAACCAGCGTTCTGTCTGAAAGCCAGAGACTCGACCATTTAGCACGCTGAACTCTCTTTCCTGGGGGCTATTTTTCTCCCCTTTGCAGTAAAAATGTGTGCAAAGGGCAAAGGTGCACATAAATAAGCTATAAAAACGGGATGCACAGAAGTGTAGTACTAAGGAGAAAACAGCGTTTGTGATCCTAAGAGAGGAACTAGAAAAGCCACCAAAAATATCCCAGTGCTATGGCTACAGCGCTGAGGAGAATCTACCTCACCATACTACTGCTCCAGCTGCTTCTCACTCACAGGTTTGGCAATCTGAACAGGTTTAGAAAACATGTACAGCTAAAAATGAAGGAAAATGCCCAAGGCCTGCTTCTGACCATGTGCAATTGTTGTGCCCCGTTCAGAATTTGAGAAGCAACCATGACAAAGTTCACTGCGACCGCTGAAGTCCCTTGAATTTCCAGACTCCTCTGAGCAGTCAGGTTTGGACAAACAAAAGAACAGGCACACACCAGCTTTATTTGACCCAAAAATGCGGATGTCTGCATATGGTAAAACGAGACTGGACGTACACGGTATCTGTTTTAATCTAACAAATTGCAATATTCTCAGAGTAAGAGTGCTGGAGTGTGATCCATTTTAAGTGGAACTCCCCCTGACTTCAATAAGGCACTGACCATCATCTAGTTCATAACAACATTTCC
Organism: Coracias cyanogaster; assembly: GCA_033124195.1. Lineage (NCBI taxonomy): Eukaryota > Metazoa > Chordata > Aves > Coraciiformes > Coraciidae > Coracias > Coracias cyanogaster. The sequence continues at coordinate 12,266 of JAVSBS010003855.1, read as the reverse complement.
TTTCTGGTCATTCAAATCCTATTTTCTTAATCCTAGTTTCTTCAGTTTGAAAAACACAGGTAGTTCTTGCACAAAGCCTCTCAAGCTACAGTCCAACGTGTCAGGTTATCAAAATCTTGTTGCAAAGGCTTGGACTTGCATATACTGCCCTTAGGTCGCTACTGTACCGAGTTTCAATACCTTTATTTATTCTGTGGTCAGTTTTCAGGAATAGACAAGAAGAATTCTGTGCATTTCAGAAAAAGCTGGCTCGGGTTGTAGGAACAAAGAAGATTTCATTTTGGCAGGAAAACATGAGGTTATTCTTCATTCTCAATAGCTGCATTATGTTCTACTTTCTGATTCATTTATATTTACTATTTAAATAGTAAAAAGAGTTCCAATTCGGGAAACATAATTTGGAAACATAATTCTATTTAAATTCCAGAATATGCATTAGCTTCCAAAACATAAAAGCCAGAAGCTTTATGGTAATTGAATCCTTTTCAGCAAGTATAATTCATCAATAAAGTATTCCTCTAATGATGTTACTGTTTCTTTATTTAACTATTTTTGAATTTCTCAAGCTTCTTCAATGCCAAATTCCAAATGCTACATTAATCATTTGTATTTTTAGAGTCCAATTTTCCTACCAGAGACATAGGTTTCATAACAGTTACTAATGCTCTTGATCTAAAAAATTAGGCCTTTAAAATACTGACTATCTAGTCAGTTAAGATGTCTTGTCATCATGACTTTGTACTATAAGATCCCTAATGGAATAAAGAATGAGTTTAAATTTATTCTAGAAAAAAGGATTGCTTTTTTTTTAAAAAAATAGGGACTATCTTTTATTCTTTTCTGTACAGTGCTAGATTAGAAAGGGCCTGGGCCTGGAGTTTTAAGAATGTGCTTAATAGATGATAATGAATGGGCAAAATGAGTCAAAGAGCAACAAAGATATGCTAACCCAAACTCTTGGAATAATTGGCTTCAAAATCTAGTTGCAGCCATTTTTTCATGGCTCTGTCATGTGGATTCCATAACACATCATTTGGCTCGGCTCCAACTTAAATTAAGGACAACAGAGAGAAAGAAAATAAATGTTGTTCTGCCGTTTCAGCGTAGGACTTAATCAATTATTGCTTTCAACCACAAATAGGGAATCCAGGTTAAAGCTGGAAATGTAGGGGTTTATAGAATCACAGAATGTTCTAGCCTGGAAGGGACCTCTAGAGGTCATCTGGTCCAACCGCCCTACTTGAGTAGGGACATCTCAACCTAGGTCAGGTTTATGGACTCTTCTTAAACAGAACTCTATGGAAAGACTTTTATTTTCTGCTGCTGCTACTAACATGACAAGCGCACAGATATGCATTTTATAGTTTCTTAGGTTTATCTCCATTATATGGTCTTGAAGTCAAGTTTTCTATGGTAGAAGTGGAGCAAGGATTATGGAAGGAAAAACTGCATCGCTGCAACAGCCACAAATGAAGGGTCAATATGAAAAGTGGGGGAGGAAATCTAGCACAAGATCTTGCTAAATAAATAATTTTTGTCTGGTATCATCACGAGAGAGATGTGAGATTAATTAGAGAGACAGGCTCTTGACATGTCCAGTTCTCTGCCTGCCTGTCACCTTTTCAGGAAAATTTGGATCCACAATCCCACAGGCAAGCAAGGTGGGTCCAAGATACAGATCTAACTACTTGGAGCACTCCTGAGGAACACTCTCAGAACACTGCAAGTGTTTGGATGTCCAGATTTCAACATGGAGAGTGATTCTTCTTTGGAGTATGAACCAATTTAAGCCAGAAGCCATAGTCTACAGTTTCTCAGCTTTGGCTGGAGGCCCTGGCCAAGTACAGCAGGTACCCAGGCTGCTGAGCAGTACTGCTCCTGGTGAGGCTTAGCACTGGCTCTCCTGCCTGCTGGCAGGTATGTGGGACAAGGAGGAACGGCATCAAAACCTTGTGAACTTAACCTAAAGCACAGTCTGCGTATTTTCTGAGTCAAAAGTGAACGCCCATCATCATGGTCCCAAAAAGTAACATTAACTGTTGTACCAGGAAGGTCTAAACACCCTGTGAGATCTAGGATCTAACCTTGGCCTTTGCTGGACAATTAAAAAAGGGAGAAGAGACAACACAACAAATGTGTCAATTCTCTGATCCTTGCATTCAGGATGTTATCTTTCTTCTAGATATAATATATAATCTAGATATAATAATTATATCTTTCTAGCTATAATCATCTTTTTGTTTTAGTTAGTCAGTGAGTGTCAAACCTTGATTCTTATTACACTGTTATCTTTAACAGGGATTTTATGTGCCTACACCATCCAGTTATTAGCAAAGCAAACCATTTTTTTTCCAAGTTTAATGAATTTACCTGCCAAAAAATCATAACACAATTTTCATTTTAATTCGTGGCCTTATTAACTACGATTTTGTAACAATAATACGTTCAGTGTGAATGAACGAGACGCAGATTTGTCCCAGTACTTTTCCTCTCTCTGTGCTGACATCAATCCCCACCCAGGTGTCCCGCAGCCAATGTAACTTTCACTCAGCATATTCTTTCCCTCCGTAGCTGTTTCTTTCTCAACATTTCCATTTCTTTATCTACCCCACCCATTCTGTGGACAGTTAGTCAAAATGCAACCAATAACAACAGAAAAGCAACAGCGTGCTATAGAGATGACGAATCGCATTTGCCAACCGTCACCACAGGAACGTGATGAGCTTCCAAAGTTGCCCACTTTTACACAGCATCCAACTGGCTCGGAAGGATTTCTGAAAAGGTTCAGATCCAGCTCAGCCAACCTCACTGAAGAACTAAAACCTTTCCATGGAAGATGGAAGTAACTATGGGAATATGATTTCCACAGCCCACACGTATGCTGGAGGATACCCCAGAACACTGTCGATTAGCCAGGGTCCACCCTACGTCTCTTTGGGTCAATACATCTCTAATTCCTTTCATAAAAGCCAGGTGGGTCGGGAGAAAATGTGAGTTTTGGCATTATGGGGCAGGGAAACATCTGCATCTGGGAGCCTGGATGTATGTCAGGTCCCGCTGTGCAGATATAGCAGCAAGGTCCTCTTACACCACACCGTCACAGACAGGGCAATGCTGCCAATTTTGGCATAAAACAATCCTAAGTATTATCCTAAAGCTTGTGTCACACTCCAAAACTAAAAAAAAACCCAACCCTCTTTTAGTGCCTTCATACAGAAGAATTAAAACGATCCTCTCCTTTTCTCAGCCTCTTTAAATCATATTCCTGAGGTGGCACAAATTCAAGTTTCATCCCAGCAAACAAAAGAAGCTGCCTACAGTGCTTAGATGACCCTGATAACACTTTCCTGAAACAAAACCTCTGAGCTACAGCACATTTTGTACCTGTTTTTGTTCTTCTCCTAAGCCGTCCCACATTGAAGCTACAATTTTAGAGACTTCACCAAAAGTAGCATTGGGGTTTTGGCCCTTGATGGCTGCTTGAGTGTCTCGAAAGAATAATGCATAGGCAGACACAGGCTTCTGGGGCTCATTTGGGTCCTTCTTCTTCTTCTTTTTGGGAGTTTTAGGTTTCTTTCCCATATCTGAAGCAGGTCTCTTCTCTCCACCATTGACCTGTAACATAAAATCAGAGAAGTACTATAAAAACAGCCAATTAAATTCAGTCCGTCCATCGTTACAGCTTCTGTGATACACAGAGATGGTGGATTTTCCATGCAAAAAAGGAGTTTTAGTTGTCATCTTTGACAGTCTGAATGTTGACACTATCTGACTTGTCATGTATAATATTCATAAGTATTCCAGATTATGTAAGTTTTCCCTTCGAAGTTATTTCATATAACGGTTGTAATCTCATTTATAGTTCATCTGGTCACCTTTTCACCTCTTCTACATTTTATTGCTAATGCCTATAACATGCACATAATGAGTAAATTGAAATGAAATTAGTTTCATTATAGCCTGACCACCAGTTCAACCCCATGAACCACCTGCAGACAGCAGGAACTCTCTCATTTCTACCTTTTCCTTATCCCCATCCTTTCCCAGAACTAGTATTCAAACCATTTTCTACTGCAACTGATAGGACACCTTCCAGGGAAGCTGCAAAGAATGCGACTGTGAATAAAACAATTCAAGTTATAGACATTCCACTGCACATCTTATAACTAAAGTCTAAGGAAACGACGACTCCCCAGAACAGGCAGTTCAGACCCCTTTGGAGGATCGGTTCTGATCCATCTGGATTTAGCTGCATCGTTTTTTCCTCTGTGTACATAAAAGCAAATGGTTTGAGGAAGGGAGTGAAAGACGGATGGTGTATGAAGAAAAAAGTGCATATACATGTTTTGTGCACCACCTGAAAAACCTGCACATGAGCATTTATGCAAATTTAATAAAAGCAGCTGCCCTTTGCCACGGAGCAGCTCAGAGACCCTGACCACCAAAGCACTCTACTTTCCTAGTGACTTAGAGGCACAGGCAGGGACACTGTCCCGACTCTTCCACAGGCTGGAGCTCTGTTGTGAAGCAGCTTCTCTTGATACAGTCGCTTCCTTCACTACAGCTGTAGCAACGACGTGTGATCTCAGAGGGTTCAAAGGCATGGCCAGAGTACTGCGCAGCCTAAGTGCTCTGAAGTGTGAGAAGATCAAGAGCATAAAAGGTATGCTCCAGGCTGAGGATCTACTAGGCATGGCTTTTATCAGATCCTTCTTTCATTATTCTTTAATAATGCAAATAATGCGTATCAAGTGACACAGGAGAACAGAGGGGTTCAAATCAGTGGAACTGCATGAGGAAAATGGCTGGAAATTCTCATTTGGAGAAAAAAAACTTTTTCATTTTTCTATATTATTTTCTATATTTCTATATATTTTCTTATTATTTTTCTTTTTTTTTTTGGGGGGGCCTGCACTACAAGAAGGACATTGAGGTGCTGGAGTGTGTCCAAAGGAGGGTAATGAACCTGGTGAGGGGTCTGGAGCACAAGTCTTGTGAGGAGCAGCTGAGGGACCTGGGGTTGTTCAGCCTGGAGCAAAGGAGGCTCAGGGGAGACCTTCTCACTCTCTACAACTCCCTGAAAGGAGGTTGGAGCCAGGTGGGGTCAGTCTCTTCTCCCAAGCAACAAGACTTAGGACAAGAGGAAACGGCCTCAGGTTGCACCAGAGGAAGCTTAGGTTGGATATTACGAAAAAATGTCTTCACCAAAAGGGTTATCAAGCCCTGGAAGAAACCACTCCAGGCAGTGGCAGAGTCACTGGAGGGGTTTCAAAGCCATGGAGATGTGGTGCTGAGGGACATGGGTTAGTGGTGACCTCGCAGTGCTGGATAATGGTTGGTCTCAATGATCTTAAAGTTCTCTTCCAACCAGAACATTTCTATGATTCTCTATACATCACTGTGTGATGTCCAACACGGCCCAGGTGACTCCAGTGAACAACCTGGATCTCTGTGGCTTACTCAGCACAGCAACAAAGTGATGACCATAATTTGATAATTGAGTTGCTTGTCTCCTGAGCTTTATGTTGCAATAGATGCTTTTTAACACAAGGTTAATGGACATGAAACCTACTGGCAGTATTTGGAAAACATGGAAAAACAGAAGCAGTGTGCTGCCCATTATAAGTCATCCAACTTTTAGTCTCTTGCTATTATTTCATTTTACAGGGTACACAAAACTACCAGATAAATGGTAATTAATTACGGCTCCCTAGTTAATTTGGCAATATCAACCTGAACTCTTCAAATAGTTCTATTCAAGCTCCATGAGCAAGGAGGCTTGAGAGTAATTCGGGCTATAGTTAAATTGTACCTCTGTTATTTGCTTAAGTTTTCAGAGCACTTTTGGACCAATGAGGTTTAAAAGTTCTCTGTATATCAGGATACCACATTCCTTAATCTACCCTTAAACTTGGTGATACGCTGCAGGAACTTGTGTAAGAAGTTTTTTGGTAAAGCTGTTCTGAGAACAGCTCTAAAATCTTATTCTCCAACCTGAATGATCAAGAGACTTCAAAAACCCACTGTTAAAAAGAGAGTGCTCACTGGGGAAACTCTGTTTGTCTTATATGAAAATAACGAAATAAAAAGAATACCAGAATTCCAGCACTAATAACCTTGCAAATGGCTGAGATGATGGCCCACCTTATGCTCCCATCACTCTATCAGCTTCATAGACTCCACTTCTAACCACCAAAGCAGAGACAGATGGGAAATAAAATAAAAACCATATATATTCTGCTAGGCATAGACTTGTGCCTCCAAATCCCTGGAGGTGTAGTTAGCTCATGGTAATCCACCTCCTGTCAGGGCTTATTGCTTAATTATGGTGATGTATTTAACTTATTTATCACAAGAAAGCAATAATCTTTCACTTTAAAAAAGTGTACATTAACCATGTTGCACACATAATAGATCACAAGTATATCTAGAGTAGGATTTAAAACTATCAAGTAAGGCACATCGCTGATATCTAAATGTCCCTCGAGAAGCTGGAAAATGTCTATAAGCATATTTAAAATAAACTGCAATAGTACCAAAGCCTTTAATGGAGCTAGGAGAGCTGTTTTATGCACACTATCTTGCAGTAATCGCTGTAGTTTAAAATAGATTTTAATCAAGCACCATCTGCATAATAGGCTGAACAGACAACATAGAATTCTACTTATAACTCTTATCATATAAAGTAAATATTGTAAAACCTCTACCACATAAAGAGAATATGCTGCAGCAGTCCTTCAGTAATCATGTTTCTGTTAGTTAATTCTTGCTACTTGCGGTCCTCTCACAATTCCCCTCTAAAATACATTATTTGAAATTCTCTCATAAGTGATATTCAAATGAGCACGGAAGAAAACCCCGTTATCCATCCATGAAGAAACACATATTTGCAAACCAGCGACGCTTCCAGCAGCTCACAATTATGCTTGGCAATAACCGAATACGTTTAATGATCCAAGAGTATGAATTATGGCAAGAATTCCATAAATGTAATATTCCAGTGTAGAGGTGGTCAGGATAAAGCACATAGTGGCCACTTTGTTCAAAATGTTTTTATAGTTACTTACAACTATGGATTTTTAAGTTTTCCCTCTTTTCTTCTTCTAACCACAGTCCCACATACTAGATTCAGAAGAACTGGGGAGCCTTAGGGACGTACACCGCTTGCAGAAACAATATCCTTGGTCTGAGACTACCTCGTGTATTTCCATGGACCTCGCAGCTTTCTGCCTGTATCTACACCACCTTATAATTACACGACTGTTGTCACTGCTCTTACGGTCAAGCAACCTCATTGTCTTGCTTCTAGAGCAACAGTGTGTAGGGTGACCAAGCCCTCTATAATGCAGCTCCCTTCCCTTTTTTATTCAAGGGAATATATGATTTTTAACGTCCAAAAAGCCTATATGAAAGAGCCTTTATGAGAATGAGTATTGCCAAAAAATATTTAGCAGCTGCTGCCGTTAGTTCTGTGTATGTTGGATAAGGCTTACAACAATTTAAATACTTGTCACAGAAAGAACGTCTAAGCAGTTCAGTACATGAACAATTACCTCAGTTTGCAAAGTTTCCTTATTACTGGCATTTGGGGTATGTATGTTAAGCTGAAATGATCATTTCCTCCATGCATGGAAATCAGTGTCTCCCTAGGGGTACATACATATAACATACATATTTGTCCATACCTTCTGTCATTCTCTTTCTATAAATTCATGCAAACATGAACAGGACACTGAAATTTCGGTATTTTTGTCTCTAGGTAGAACTAGGTAGAGCTATCAGGGATTCCTCTACCAGATCTGCTCTGGTTTCTCTTCCACGTATAAGGCTGGATGTGCAGACTAAGGGAGGTCACCTGAGGTGATTTTCCACTTGCAAATGTACTTTGTCTTTTCGATCAGTGTCGGTACACAGGCAAACACCTTCTCCTGCTGGTTAAATAGGGAGAACGTCACTGGTGCCGTTAACGATACAGCAAATTCAGAGGGAGTTGTTTGTTACACGGCCTCATGGCAGGAACATCTCACTGACTTCATGAAGCTGCTCAAATGTGACGAGCTCCAGCAGCTACTACGTGACTGCAACGTGTTCACTTCTACTGAAGGACTGACTAATGAGCTCTGGCCCTGCTCTGTTAAGTAAAACCACACACCTACATGCTAGTTTATAGAACAAAGAGAAAACTCCAAATTTAGCACAGTGATAATCAGGTAAAAGATAGAGGTTCTCAAAAGAGACAGAATGGCTGTTCTATCTCTTCCTGTCTCTTCTGTCACTGGGCGGAGGATTTCTGGAGTGTGAAGAACCCTCATGGGCCACTCCAAAGCAGCTCTGAGAAAATGTCATACTGTTGTGGCTGAGGAGAAAGATCTCCAGAGAAAGTTCGTTTATTCTAAGTATCCGTATCCATTCGTTTGCAGCTTCCAGGAAGAGTAACATGACAGAAAGATACACAGTAGAGGGGTTTAAATCGTAAACTACAAGACACCAACTTCTTATGCCGGTTATTCCAACCCTCGTGTCTTTTACAGAGGGAACTACAGCATCAGATCAGGTGCACCAGCCCCCTGCCCGTCTCCAATGGTGGCCAACTTCAGGCACTTTCATGAAGATCCTACAGAAGACAGCTATGGCACCATCTGCCCCCCATCAAGCCTGCCGTTTAAACTCTACTAGTTACTAGCTAGAGACAAATTTAAATCCTCTGTCATTATTAATCAAATTTACTGTCCTTTGAAACTTTTATCTTAGCAGAGAAATAATTATTGAATTTGAAGGCAACGTATCAACTTCAGCATATGGCATTTGTGTTGTGCATTGTGCCTTCTCTCATCTTCATCTGCTTGGATTGAGCATGAGAGAATTTTGAAGAGAGTTTTCCAAAATAACACGGCTTGTTCGAAAGTTGAACGCTATATAAACTGGATTCCACAAAGAAAGGACCAGGTTTTACTTGTTCTGTGAGTTTTTCTTTATTGAAGACTTCAGATGAGTACTGTCTGCATGAAACCACAACCCTACACTTTTGCTAGCACAAAGTGTTGCAGTGAAAAAATACTTGAAAAATAAGGGTTAAATAACTGAAATATTTGACACAAGCAGAAAGATGTCTTAATTATTTGAATGGATGTTTTCTCTGGAAGTTTAAAGCATCTTGCACACTCCCACCAATATATGTAAAAATATTAGCAAAGCAACAGGAGTAGCAAATAAATTATCCTGAAAAAGTAAAGGCTGCCTGGAATTATTTTTACATAGCTGTGTTCTTAAGTCTCCCTCAGCAAGGAAGTGCTCATTTAAAGTGTATGAATTATTCAGTAATTTTTTAAAACCTGAAGTTTGTGAAATGAGGGGAAAGTCCTGAAATAAAACTTCTGAATCCGAATTTATTCAAAATGTAGTAAAACATACGTCTCCAATTACATGATTATTTTATAGCTTGAGGCATGAAAAACAATATAATTTGAAAACAAATCGGACTTACATTTCTTGACTGGATTATACCTCCTCAGTGACTCACAATATGTTTCCTTCACATTCCTTGCAAGTCTGCAACTTTTCCCCACAAGACATGGCCACGGTACAAGCTACGCTCCAGGACTGCTCTAACAAAACTGCTCTTGCAAAGTGACCATAAAATACAATCGTAGAATGGTTTGGGTTGGAAGGGACCTTAAAGATCATCTAGTTCCAACCCCCTGCCATGGCAGGGACACCTCCCACTAG
>JAVSBS010003854.1:43743-54414 GCA_033124195.1 Coracias cyanogaster | reverse complement strand
GAAGGAAGAATTTCAGGAGAGTTTCCCTCTTTCTAAACTATAGAGGTATTATATCCAGGTAAACCTTTCCTACTGCAATAGAAGAAGAAAATAAGGAGAAAAAAACCCCAACAGTGCATGCTCTGTATACCATTAAAAAAATATTTTCCATTACATCATAGTATACAATTGCTTGCCAGTGTTTGGGGAGGTTTCCTCTGGTCCTTTAGCTGTTCTGCTGAAGCAATTTACATTGCTCTGAAGAAGGGGTATCAGGTAGTAAGGACTATTTAAGGACCATTTAAGTCCTCAGTAAGGGCTATTTAATTGTTGCTCTTTTGGTTGCTGCATCACTAAGCAGCTTGACATACGTGGCTGTTTGACCAGCACATCCTGCTTTTCATAGTGTTGCTTAAAAACAGTTGAGATGTTACTTTCCAGTGTGGGTAGACAGTAGCCTCTGAATTAGTACCTAGTTATAATCCTGTAGTATGCTATACCAATACAATCTTGGTATTAGATTAAATTTTAAAATTCTGCTTAGTATTACTTGATTTTACTTTAAAGCAGATTGTTATAAGTATTTGAGATTTTCTGTTTCATTTGAATATAGGGCAGGTGAGAGCTGCAGTTGAAGAAAATGGATTATGGTTAGATTTGACAGCTGCCAGCCACCAACAGTTCATTGCTTGTTCAATTTAGGGTAACAGTACTGAATATTTGGTGCATTTAAAGATAATGACTTTTTTTTGCTGTTGCCTCTTATAAAGTAATGAAGCTATTGCTGTAATTTGCAGTTGCGAGACACTCTTGTTTAGCTGGAAAATGGAGTAAAAACTGGAAGTAAAGAAGTATTCCATATAGGAGGATTCATATTCTTCATCATTGTAGGTGTTCTCTAACAGTATCAGAAATCGTGTCCATGGTTGCTGGATTTTACATATAAATGTGTAATCAAGAACACAGCTTTATTTTATTCATATGCTAGCTAGGTATTAACAATATATGGAAGGACACTAAATAAGTGCCTGTAATGGATCAAGAGCTTAATTTCCTGCTTTAAATGTACCCATCTTAACTATATGGTGTTTCTCTTGGTACTAGTAATATTTCATAGGTTTTCTGGGCCAGTGAAAATACATTGTACCAGAACTGTAGACAGGAGGAACTACAGATAACTTGTTTATTTTTAAAATTTTCTACTTCTAATTGAAACAGATTTCATTACTTTTGTCTTCAAGTACAGTCACCCTAGGTATGTACTTGCATCATCGTGGAGGTAGAAAAGGAGACCAGTGAGACACTGAAGTAGGATGTACCTAGAAATTCCTAAATCCTCTTCAAAGATGGTGTCAGACATGCAAAATCAGTTAGGAGCAACTGTGTCATGGATATGTCTTTTTCAGCAGCTGTCAGAGTACAACATGTTCTGCTGTAACACTTAATTGAATGCAATATGATCATATCTCTGATTTGAAATTGGTTATGAATACCTGTTAAAATTAGGTAATGTCTTCGGGCCTGTGACAGGTTATATTCTGTTACACATAGGCTACGCAACTGACAAAACTCTCTAACTTCACTATTTGTTCAGTCTTTTTGAAGAAAATAGAAAGCTGCAGAAAGTAATCCTGCAATATAGATATGATAGCTTGGTACTTTCTGATTTAAATCGGTTCTGATTGAAATCAGAAAAAGTAGTTACATTTTGAACTCACCAGAAAGATTTAGAATACTAAGGCTCACTGAAATGTACAGTAAGGAGGTAGATGCACAACTTCAACATCTTTTGAAACTTCTGCTCTGTGGTTCTGTGTTCATACTTGCAGAGGTGACCTCTTTTTTACCTCATAATTCAAGATTATGTCCATTTTAAGGTTGTGCATAATGTTGCATTCATTTTTGCATTATTTTGAAATCTTGAGACCCAAAATACTATTTCTGTGATTTGTAGTGGCTGCATAGATACTCTAGAAGAAAGTATACAAAGTATATGTTAACAACAGGTGCTGACCATGCAATATTTTATAAATTAAACAATGAACAGTATTTCTGCATTTTTTCCTGTGCTTGGATTAGGTTTTTTTTATCCAAGCAATCCAATATGTAAGACTATTTAGAGTTGGAGTTCATAACCAGACACTTGTATTTAATGTAGAGTACAACAGGGGCATTTCTGCAGCTGTCAGGAAAATAATTTACATCTATGTGTGAGCTGCGTACCTTCCTCTTTCTCCTGCATTTTAATTCCAGTTAGTAATTATCAGCACATCCTTCAAGGTAATAACAGAGATACTGCTGACTGATACTTCTGTGTTCCTCTTAGAGTACTGAAAATATTAACTCCTTTCCTAACACTTTATAGTCAGGGATGATGGTAGGTTCTTCCTGTGAAGCTGCTACCTGTAGCATTTTACTTTGAAATACAAACACTGAGCTCTCTTGAAGTTGTGAGTGCATGAACTCTGATAAAACTCAGTATTCCCCATACAGCTTGTTACACAAATATTTTGCCTCAGGAAGTAAGACAGGAGTGAAGCTCAGTTATTGGTAACATTCACTCTATTTGCAGCACATATTAATGCAAATTTTTATATTTATAGTGGCAATCACTAGATGGCACTGCTCTGTGGTCTTTGTAAGTTCTTATATTTTCCTTTTATTAAAATATTCATTCTCTTCTCTGATTCGTAACATAGTAAATTGTTACTGGTTTTCTCCTATGATTTCTCTGGGATTCGTGGTGAATGGCAAGAAAATTTGATGAAAATATTTTTTGAGGAAAGGTAAATCCCTAAACATGTTGGTGTTTTGGTTCAGTGTTTGGCATCAGGAGAAACATGCTGTTTGACAGTCTCTGTTCCAGGACTACTAAATAGAAAATGTCAGACAAAAATGTTGCAATAAGAATATGCTTTAGTTTCTGTGTTGCTGATACTTCTCCAGCTGTAAATCAGCATTGAAGTATATGTTTTACTTCTTGGCAGGAAGGTGATGATGTAATCCTAAATTTGCTAGCTGGCAATTCTAGGTTTTCCAGGTTAAATTGCTCAGTTGTCAATGCAGTCAATGCAGCCTTCTTCCAAGAGCATAATGAACAGGAAGATGTAAGACCACATAATCCTTTCTGTCACTAGCACTAGCAAGGTGTGTGGCTGATAACAGTTTAGTCAACAGACTTTGGTAAGTAGACTCCTCTAACAACTCCACCCCCAATTCAAAAGTGTACCTAGGACATCCTCACTGCAACAGCACTCTTGCTAAACAGCAGCCACAAAGCTAAAAAACTAAAACTTTCAGCAGCAACACCCTGCCAAAAGAAGGAAGCAGGAGCTGTTTGTGTGGTGTCTTTTCAAAGTTTAAGTTACCATCACTGGTAAATGATACGTAACTAAAGTTAAATACACTACAGTAGCAAAGCTTAGTAGGACAACTATAAAGGGTGCTGTCTGAGAAGTACTTATGCATTGGTCTGTTTTACTCTCAATTTTTTTTTTTTTGTGTTGTTATTATGGCACCCTGGCACAGTGGGGCTCCACGCCTGTCTGATTTCTTGTTTATTTGAAGAAAAATATAAGAGTGCACTTGTCTAATGGATGCATATAAATGGAACTGCTTTTGATCTCCAGTAAAGCTGTCTCAGGAGTGTCTTCAGTTCTTCTGGCTGGAAGTACTGTAAGGCATTTTTTAACCAGAAGTTGACTGAGATTCTCTTAGCATCAAACTCACTGTGGTATTCTCTCAAGAGTAAGTGCCAATAATGTCAGTAACAGCAGTCAGTAGGCATTAACTGTTGTGAAATTTTGAATTATTAGAGAGTTAGACACTAATTTCTGAGCTTATCATTTGCAAAGGGTTCTGTCTACCCTTTGGAATTGTAATAGTGGTTGGAGCTATACGCATGATTTGGGATTTGTTCTAGGAAAAGGACTTTCCAATCCAGCTTTCAGTGAAAATTAAATTTACAGTCTCAGGTATTCATACTATGTAGTATAAAGATTGGGATGTTTTAAATGAAAGCCTTTTTTCCAGTGTGGAATTTTTAAGTGCTTATTATAATACAGTGGCTATTCTTTCAGTTCTCTAGAGCTTTATCAGTTTGTTTCTCATTAATAAAATGCAATCACAAAGAGTCAACAGTATTTAGCCTGAGACTTTCGGAAAATATTTTTGGAAGACAAAACTATAAATTCTTTGAAAGAAAAGATTGAAGTTATTGCACTAATTGCTTTACAACATGGACTTTTTTTATAATGAAAGTTAAGTGGTTGTTTTTAAGTTACTTTCAAAAATGCAGATATATTTCATTATGCATTTACTTAATCTGGTTACTCATATGAAATGATAATTTAAAATTATGTACAAATTTCATTTTGGTGGTGATGATTTGCCTTAGAGAGAGCAGGAGATGAAAATGGATTTTGCAGAAGTCATCCATGAATAATTTTGGGACTGCATATAGGGTTGCCAAAGAAATCCATAAAATCTAGTTTATTTCATTATCCATCATTTTTGATGTGAAGATTCTGGAGGCCTTAGTATGGTGTTGGCATGGTAATACTCTGTTCAAGAGGATGCCAGTTTACATATGCTTGTAATTAGCAGTTTTAGATTAAAGTAGAATGCAGGATGAGGCATTGGTGATGATTTGAACTGGAAGGATCTAGACTGGAGGATTATTTGCCCTGGGTATTGAGGCTGCTGTTGAGGTCTTCAGGCAGCAACCAAATGTTTGATACAGGCACATCAGTATAGGAATACTTACTGACTTCTATCACCTGCTGGTTTTGATAACAATATGCTTATGTCTGATTTCTAAGTGCTGTTTGAGATGTTTTATTTAAAGAATTACATTTGCAGAGTCTACGTGTGTTGTAGTGAGGAAACCTTTTGTTCATCAGCTTCTGAGTTAGCAGCCCTGTTACCAGTACCTCTCACCAATCTGAATCTGAACCTCATTCTTTATTCATTTCTGGATATAGCTCACTGAATTGGTGAATATCTTAAGAGAAACTGAATGAACTGTGACCTGATTATACAAGAAACTGTCATATAGACTGCACTGTAACAACAAAAAGTCTTAAAATGAGTCATTTTCTTTAGTGCTAGGAAGGTGATTTTAGTAACACAGGAAAACATTTTTGTGCCTAGGGGTGTTCTGTCTCTACTTGATTCAAGAGTCAAACTAAGAATCTTTCCCTGACTTCCCGACTGCTTTTCTTTCAGTTACAGCTGTAAAAGAGCAGGCACACATTTTATACTCTGCTGTGTCAGGAGAATAAGGTTGCTGCATTTCTATCTTCAGTACTTTGTAGGAAACTTCTTAATGATAAGGACTCCTCTTTTTAAAAATCTGAAAAAAACCCAGCCTAAAAGCATGCAATAATTTTTTGGTGAATGAGCTCTTGATTTGTTTTTTTATGAAGAAGGAATCTGATTACTTTAAAAATATTCAATATTGTTTTATTTACAAGATCTTAGAAGATATTGGAGTTTCAGGTATTTCCTAATTTCTATTTCAAAATGTCTGTAAAATGGCCACCATGCTTCATAATCAGTATTTGAATTTAAAAATGAAAAATAAAAAGTGTCCAAGTACATTTCTGAACATATGTATAGGTATGAAACACTTGCTTTGCAGTGTAAGTAGCATTACAGTCACAACAGTAATTTGGGTAGAATATGAGGGTAGAATATATTTATGCATAAAATACCAATTTCCTGTATGAAAATAATATATACAAAGAATAGCTCCTTTACAGTACTTAAATTAAAAATATTTTACAGTTTTGTGTGTATGGGGGTTATGGCTAGATACCTTTACAAATGCACTTAGCAAATCTTTAAGGTTACCGTGGGCTGTTACTGCTTTATAGAATGTAACATATTCCCAAGCTGTAGAAAAACCTGCAGCTTTGTTAAATAAGCTAAACAGAAATACTTTTATGGTGGACCATTTAAAATGGAAAAATAGCTTTGTACAAGACTACAAGAACACTTGGGGATTTCTTAGAGACATCTGGTGAGCTCTCCAGTACTCTCTACTTAGGGCTTTACACAGTAACCTAGAATTTAAAACATGATGAATTTATGCTTGTTGTATCACATAAGTTAGTCCATCTAATGAAGCTGAATTTTGTATAAGTCTCAGGGGCTTAATTGAATTGTCTCAAATGAGTGGGCTAAATTGTACTGAATAAGTATATTGTTTTTGTGTTGTACTACATATGTTTTTTGTTGTAGTAGTAATTTGGTGAACTTCTCTCTGCAGATGTTTTGTCAAGTCAGAGTCTGACATTCAGTAAGTCTTAGCACTGAACTTGAAAGGAGGAGTTATTTACAGTGTCTGTTTCTGAAAAGGCCTGTGCTAAAGTATGCATATCTGGCTTTTGTTGCTTTTTCTGAGTATTTCTGAAATAATAAGAGAAAACTGTACAATTTCTTGCTAGGCCATAACATACTGTTCTCAAGGACCTAGTAAACCAAGTAGAATTCAGACCCAAGATGTCTCTATGCATATTTTCTGAAAAGGAGGCTCTTCCAAAGAGCAGTCGGAATTCCCCAGAACATCAGTCTGCAGGTCTTTTATCTGAATTTACATGTGCAAACCAGCCATGGAATAGTGGCTGTGTAAACTTGACACTTACAGGTTGTATTACAAGGAAAACAATTAAAGAGGGCTTTAAGTAGTTTGTTTGGGTTTTGGTTTTTTTTTTTTTGCTTTTGAAGTTAAAATAAGAACACTTTGTTTCAATTTAGAGTGAATAATCTATCCCTTCTATAAATGCTAGTTTCTTAAATATGGTATAGCAGAAGTTAAGAGTTTTTAACAAACACATCTATGCATATTTATCCAGAATATTCTCTTATTTTTGTTAAGAAATTCAACATTTCTTGCAGAGGTTTGATTTTTATTTTGGGAACATGAAGAAGAACTTTTTGGACTTACTGCTGTCATAACAAGTTCTTCACAGCTTCTGTCACCAAGAAAGAAAAATGGATGTTCCTTATAATGGAAAAAAAAGTTCTGTTGAACAACAGCTATAACAATGGACAGTTGTAGTTATTTGCTTTTAACATGAGGGTTGGTTCATATTGTTATTGGAAAAGACATAAAGCATTTAACTTCAGAAATTGTGTAATAGTTGAAATATGGAATTGCAAACACTTTCCAGCTCTTCCCCAAACTTTAAGTCACTGAAGAACTTCTGGCTTTGCCTATTGTTTCCATTTAAGCCCCACTCTGTGGTACCTTTTTTGACTTCAGGATACTCCTTTCTGTTCTGGTGTTACCCAAATTGTGTAATTATTACAAGCTTTTCTTGAGTGTGTTTTGATATCACTATGCTATTGTTCTCAACAGGAATGCGGGTCTTCATATAAGAGACAACAGTAATACGAAATAAAATTTAAAAAAATGGATCTTATTACCAGTAAGCATAGTAAAAGTATGTCTGTTCAGCATCTTGTTTCACAGGATTTTTTTCCAAGGTGTTGCTTGCAATGCTTCCCTTTTTTTCAATACAGTTACTGAACAGGAGGATCAAATCTTGCTGTTACCACAAAATGCTGATTTCAAAAGACATGTCTCTCCATTCCATAGAACTCTGCAAGAGGGACTGGTTGGAAACTGTCATGCCAGTAGAATTATATTCTTTTTCTCAGTACATTTTTTTGCTTCAGTATGAAGCATGCCATCTGGTGAAAGTGAGTGATTCACTGTTATATCTGCCCAAGGGAGCAAAATGTGTTACCAGTTTAAAAGGAAAAAAAAAAAAAAAAAAAGTAGGACTGGATCCTCATTTGGTGGGAAATAGTTTATCTTTGTTTAGAACCTTGGCTGAGATGCTGAGTAATGATGTTATTAGATTCTGGGTACTGAGGAAGAGGTGTGGCTGCCAGATAACGGCAGTTGAAATCATTAATAGATGTGGCTGAGTTAATGTGAAAAGTCAAGTAAACATGGACATATTTAGACAAATTAAGCTCTTCAGGTTGCTTGTCAAAGATTATCAGTGACACTGTGTTAGTCATTTCGTTCCTAAGATCTTCCTATGCATGACAGATATTAATTGCATGATCTGACAGGCTCATGTCACGTTGACATATATTTGAAAGTAAATTTCTGGGGTTTTTTTCACATGGTATAGCCTGAATAGTGTTCCAAATAGAAAAGCTTACTCCCAGGAGTCTTTCTCAGTTAGCTTCTTTGCCCCTATTCATCGGTAGCCTGTTCTCCCATTAGGCTTGCTGTCCTTATTGCTTCCAATTTCTGCTGCATGATTAGGTAAGAAATAACCACAAAGATGGTCAGTTCTTGAGTGCAGAGGTTTCTAAGTCACAAATCAGAAGTCTGACTTACATGGGAGGCAGATAAATACCTGGTTTATAGGTATTAAGATCTTAAAGACTACCATAAAATATCTGAAAAAGCAAAGATTGATACCAGGACTTTCAGTGTTGGATGCTGAAGCTAAAAATACCATTTTACTTTGACATTGTTTTGCTGTAATAGAATCATAGGATCTTCTAGGCTGGAAAAGACCTTTGAGATCATCAAGTCCAACCATAAACCCAGCACTCCCAGGTCACCATTAAACCATGTCACTAAGCACCACTTCTGCATGTTTTTGAAATAGCTCCAGGGATGGTGACTCCACGACTTCCCTGGGCAGCCCGTTCCAGGGCTTAACAACTCTTTTGGTGAAGAAATTTTTCCTAACATCCAGCTGAAACCTCCCATGGCACAACTTGAGTCTGTTTCCTCCTGGAGAGACATTTGACCAGTGATTTGCCTTTTACTGAAAAAAAGGGGCCACAAATTATTTCCTTCTTTTAATATGAAGCTTTTAAAGTGCTGTTCTTTGTCTAACTTTGATTCTTGAAACCTATGACCTGTCACTCAACACAGTACTTGCCTCCCTGTCCTTGTTACTTCATTTGTGTAATGTGCAGTTGCAGAAATAAGATCCTTTGGAAAGTAAAGGAAACTGATACTAAGATTTTAACACATCTTTTAGAAGAGGTTTTTCCTGGGAGATTTAGTACTAGTCCCACAGCATTTCAAGGACTTCACCTAGCTGTCAAATATGACACCGATTTTCGATGTTCAGATATGTAGTAAGCATCCATTTCCTTAGGGATACCATGCTACTTCCTGCAACTAAAAGAGAATTTTATTCTTCAGAATAGTAAAAAATAGAGGAGAAACTTGAAATCTGTCAGAGAAATGGACTCTGATAACATTCACCTTGGGTGAATTACCGTAGTGTGAAGTAAACGTTCTCATTTGCTTCTCCTATTAATACTCCTCAGGGCATAGTTTACTGGTCAGTCTAATTGGATTGGGTTGACCCAAATGAAAAATATATGGTTTTGCTTCAAATTAATTGGTTTGCAGGCAGG
Organism: Coracias cyanogaster; assembly: GCA_033124195.1. Classification (NCBI taxonomy): domain Eukaryota; kingdom Metazoa; phylum Chordata; class Aves; order Coraciiformes; family Coraciidae; genus Coracias; species Coracias cyanogaster. Next base: position 45,030 of record JAVSBS010003854.1, on the reverse strand, counting down.
CCAAGTGTTTGGTCTTGTTAACTGTGTGGCTGTGTGAGCATTACCATAGGTGCAAAGGAGGTGCCATCTCATTCGAGTAGTGTTACAAAGTTGGATTGACTTAAATCAAACAGGGGCAAATGGTGTTGGAGCTATGGAAGCAGTGTACAAGGACTTAGTATTCAGAACTGAGATTTGCTAATGGTGTCTTGTGTGCCTAGAGCTAAATACTTTTCCTTTGTAAAGCTTCAGCAATGGTTTGCTTGGTTTTGTTTTTTGTTTGTTTTTTTCTCTTTTTTTTGCATTGTCTGTTTTTATGGCCCAGAATTCAAGCCCTCTGAGGTAGCAAGTGACATTGACCATATTTCTGTGCTGCAGCACCGGGCGTATACAACAATATTGAGTGGAGCTGGTAGATATGAAAGTAGTTTTCAGCATGAAAACACATCTGATCTGCCGCTGTCTTGCACAAATTGTTTGACCTATAGTAGTGACACTTCCCCACCTTAATATGATGATACCAGGGTGTTCTGCTACAGCAGGGTATGCCAGGTGTAGTCAACATCTGTGCATTAAACGTATTCAGTACTGTGACTTTTCAAAGTCACTTTCTGAGGAGCATTGTCTCAGTAAGTCACTATACTTGCAATATAATGAAGAGTAGGTCAGATCCATTAGTCTGTTGTGGCTGTGTTTGTTAGTTTTTTTAAAGTGACCATAGAGCAGATCTTTTGCTTCCTGATTACTTTTCCAGGTGTTTTTGCTTCGGCTGAGTTAAAACAACAACAACAAAACCCCAAAAGAGTAGCTTTAAGATATTTGAAGTGTGCATCATCATTTAAAGCCTCAATGACTTCAGGTCAAAATTGCTATATCTAGATAATTGGCAATAGTTTGTAATATTTTTAATTCTTTTTTTGATATCTGTGGTGGAGCAGTCAGCCTTGGAAAGCCTGGTAGATTTAATGGACAATGTCAAGGTTGGAAATGTGGAAGAGAAGACAGACTAGGGACATAGTAAATGTCCTCGGAGAAAACCGGCTGAAATGTCTGACCTTACATATTGCTTGGACTTGTGTCAGATGACGCAACTGAATGTTATGAAGGTAGTACTAAGATGTAGTTGCACAATTAAAGATGAACGAATGGTACGTCATCATAAACCTATATCCTCAAGGCTGTTCACAGGGGGACCAAATGCGAATAGTGTGATTATTCCACTTTGTGTGAGGTAAAAGTGGTTGAAAGAGAGTTAATGATGAGTGTACGTTATATGCTGAGCGGAGAGAATCTCAGATTCTGGGAGGA
>JAVSBS010003852.1:19175-69612 GCA_033124195.1 Coracias cyanogaster | reverse complement strand
TGATTAGTGCCATTAAGATCTGAATCAGTCTAATAAAGAAAACTTTCCACAGAAGCTAATGTAGGGTTGACTTCCTTATCAAAAAGGCATTCCAAAGCACTTCTGTTATTAATCCTCCTTCCTCCTAAATCCCACCCTAAATAGTTCCAGTTTCACTTCATGCCACTATCCCCTTGTAAAGTTAAAACTTTCAGAGGTTTTAAGGACACTCTTTGTCAAAGGATCACTGGAGGGACCAGTGGAAATTTAGAGATCATTAACTAGACCAGGAAAGGATGAAGTTTTATTAAAGATTGCCCATCTGTGAGTGTTAATTTAGCATCTACTAGTTATTTTTCTCTGCTGCGATGGTACATGGAAAACAACCTGAGAAAATAAAAGTCAGAAGAAAATACAGGGGAAAAACAGTATGAAGCTTATCAGAAAAAATGTTAATTACACTTAAAGCGCTTAGTCACCTAAGCTTCTATATACTAGAGAAATAGAAACAGTCCAAATAATCTCTGCTTTTTTAAAAAAACTGTGGTTAGAGTTCTATTTGCTACTTATCTCTCATTATCTTTAACTTCTAATTTCTGGATATTGTTTTGTCAACTTTTATTGAATTTCTTGTGCATGCATTCTAACAAACACATCCAGAGGTGTGTGCATCCTCTGGAGCCAGTGAACTGCAAGTCACTGGTGGCTGTTTAGTGCTAACCAAACATGCTCCCACTAAAGTCTCAAGCTACTGGATATTGGAAATGAATCCTATGATCAGACCTTCTCCGAGACACTGTCAGAGACTCCTTCATAGTAGTTGCTGTTAAGGTGCAATGGCAACAAAAAAAAGGACTCTGCAACAATGACACAAGCCAGTTATCACCTCTATCTCTTGGACCACAGAAATAAAAGGTCACATACAATTAGTATCTATTTGTGCAATTAAATACATCAGAATTTTGCTATTGAATTCAGTGAGCAAGGCTGCCCATAGCCTACAAAGTTGGCAACAGCTGTAAACAAGTGTAATCTGTTCTCTACGGCTGCATTTTTATTTGCCAAAAATAACAGGAGGTAGTCTTTCTTTCAAAAATGCTGCGCTCATTAACAAGGAACACTTTGTCTAAAGAAACAACTGACCTTTTCTAAGATGCCCCAAATTACAATTCCTAAGCAAGGAAAGGTTTTTGTCTTTAAAAGTGGTAGTTTCCTGAGTTTCTAGTCTGAATGTTCTGTGCAAGACACCACAAGTTGCAAAGCTCCTGATTTCACAATGATGTGTAGTTGAAATATATTGAGTCTTCCCTTAGATATAATTACATTGTTAAATAGGTAAAGGTAACTGGAAAATTACTTTACAAGCCGTAAAACCCCCAAATCCTAGCACATTTCTACTCAAAAGAAAGTTTCAGATATTAAATTATGGATTTACTTGTATTTTTAAATAGATAAGAAAAGTCAAATATATTTTATTGTGGGTTTACTACTCAAATTTGTGTGGATTTGCAGGTATTTCCAACAATAATAGTAAAAAACCATTAAATACTAGAGTGAACAATATGATTGTCATTTCTACCCATGATGCAAGTCCTTGGGTGTGCTTTCAGCATCTCAAATCTTAAGAACAATAAGGATAAAACAATCGAAGAAAGACACTATATGACATGGCAAGGAGCTTCAGTTTGAGACGACTGGGTGTAGAAGCCAAACAGTCAGGCAGGTTAAGACTTCACTTGCAGACGGTCAGATTTCATTAGTACACTTGCACTGGTCTAGAAGCAGACCTGTGCAAAGCCCTAAAATCTTGAGACACCTCAGACCTGACTTATTCACTGTCTAGATCTTAGGTTTGCAATGCTAGATGCAAACTCATTGTCAGATTTTTTATTTCAAGAGTCACAGGCAAAGCAAGATGAAATTTCTCTCTAGCTATGAACGCATTCCAATTGCTTTACTAAAACTCCGTGCTAGAGGAAATGACTTCTGGCTTTGCAGACTATCAAATTTCTTGAGAACATTGATTCGTAAGCAGAACTTCTAGTTGAAATGAATGGCACAAACCTTGGTGTGAACCCTGATTTTTAGTATTCAGCTTGCTTTCCACCATTCTCTTTACACTCCTTTCTCCCCCTGCTTCTCCTATTAGATATCCCATCATTGCAACAGCCCTTTAAGTGCAAAAAGTAATTCATACACATAAAATGAATAAATGTTGAAGGATATCTGCATAAGAGCAGACCATCACAGAACTAAATAAACACTACCAGCAAAGCTGCACTCCCACTGGAAACTGCTCAGCTTTCATGTTCACCAGATCAGCCAGGTGAGTCCACCTAAATCCAGAGCTCGAGCAAAATCAGTCATTTCCGCAGGAGCAGAGAGGAGCTGCAGAATAGGGTGTATGCCCACGTGGAGCTATTTTACATAGTTCTCCTGAGAGCATTTTCCTTTACACAAAGAAGGGGGAAACCAGTCATAGGTGCTAAGCAGGGGTGCAGAGGAGAGAAGAAATATTGTCTCCCTGGTGCTTCAGGTGATTACCACAAAGCTCTTCCTGCACAGAGAGCACAGCTGCTGGCACCACAGCCCTGCAGCAGTGTCACGCCAGGAGTGCTTGTGGCAGCACCCTAAAATCACTCACTAATGGCACAGGGAGAGCACTTCCACCACCCACACACTCAGAGGGCTGAGCCAAAACATGCCTTCACAGTGCAGTGGACATTACTTGGTTATTATTGTGGGTTTCATTAAATGCCCCAGACACAAACGTTCTGTTTTGTTTGTAGCAATACTGCCACCGAACCTCCCTGAGGGAATAAAGGGAGGCCTCAGCATCCTATCTCTATCTGGCTCAATCACCTTGTCTGGGAAGAGTTGCTGGACCTCAAAAAGCTAATGTACACTTGATGATTCTGTATGATAGCTTTGGAAATGGATATTTCCGTGGCAATGAACAGAAGTCATTGCATGTGCCCATTGAGTGAAACCAAAGCCCCTTCAGCTGCAGGCTGCTGCAAGGATTTTGCATAAAATATTAAAAAGAAGCCTTCATGCCTGGAGTCCTTACTGGGTCACCTCAGCCTTCAGCTATCCTGCCAGCTCAGTCCTCTCCTTGGGGTGTAATTAAATAAGGGCAAAGTGGTATGAACCTGCTAATGGCTTCACATTGCCCAGAAGGAAATCACTGAATTACCCTGGGATGCCTGCTTTGATTAGGAATAGCACTTGCTTGATTGAGGTACTTCATTTGGCAGTGAGACTAATACAGTATATAAGCAGTGGAACTGAACAGCATTAAAGGGAAACCATCTCAGAACATGCACTTGCAAAGAAGATTAGTGAAGGTTAAAAAGATCACAGACTATACACCCACATCATTTCTGAAGGGCCTACAGACAGAGTCCGATTTCAAGCTGGCTGGTGTTTTAGCTGAGTTGAGTGCAGTTACCTGGAGGTACATCAACATAGCTGAGATCAGGGGCTCAGTTCTCAGGGACAGAAATTAACAGTTTGTTCCACCAACATAGTTTAAGGTATGCTGTGAAGCTATTTTCTGAGTCAAACTCTAAATATTTAAAACTTAGAGGAAAGATCTCTCTTTGTGTAAGATTATTCCACCTCTGCCTATTTGTAGGGTTTCCTGTATTATCTTCTGAGGTGACTGGTGCTGGGCTACCCTGGGAAAAGGGCAAGATGAGCACAACTCAACTTACATTCTGAGTTTGTAGTCTGGTGCAAGCAAAGACAGAACTCTTATCTGCTGAAAAGGGACAATTTTTTTAAAACCTCATGAAAGATAAGTGAAAAGGTTTAGACAGTCCTTTTTTTCAACTGTAATTATCCTCAAAGTAATTGTGTCTGGAGGAATACAGCTCTGCTCTTCCATAGCATTAAACCAACATTGTTTTTCCTTTTCAGAAGCAGCCAAAGACTAGATCTTGATTGTAAAGAGCATATTGTGAAAGTGAGGAGAAAAATATGTAATCACAAAAAAGCTGCTTAAATTTCTGCTAAAAGACAGAAAAAGATAAAGACTGAGGAACAGCAATAGCTATGGTGGTTTTTTAAGAGAAGAGCTTCTTTGGACGAAGTTAGCAGCCCTGAAATGGAAAGAACGAACAATGCAGCAGGCTGCCACCTCAGCACAAAGAACATCACAGATACAATAATGTGGAACTACACAGGGAAGAGACTAGCGTTTATTTTTCAGAAGCCACATTCACGCTTTGCTATGCCCTGTCTACAAACACAGGGCAGAGCACAGCTCAGAAGGCAGGTTTAGATCACATTTCCAGGCCCGAGAGGACCAACCCTTTAATAAGAAGTATAAACTTCTCCAGATACCAGTCTGTAAGCATCTATAACCAGCTTTCAGCAACATACACCTATCACTTGAACTGCAGCACTACCACCAAAGAGAGCCAGTATTGTCTATGTGTTAGTGTATAACACTGTCAGCTTGCCAGAAATATTTTCAATGAGGAACTAAGACCACCTATTGCTGAGGTATTGTGAGGGATGCTGAAAAACAATGGTCCATCAGGACATGCTGCTGGAATGCTCTTCTAAGGACAGCCAATATTTTCTTTGCAGGAAATCTGCTCCTATAAAGAACGTGGAGACTAGTATTTTTCTGAACCACATAAAAGTGAAATTTTTCATCACCTTTGAGCCACAAAACCCAGTAAGGCTAGATATACAATGGGAAAAGGTTCTGCTTTGTGTGCAGATGCAAGAAGAGCTGTATCTTCAGTTTAGATCATGAAAGCTCCTGATCGCATCACATCTAATCTCTGCAGCTTAGTCACACACAGGATCTCCACCCTTCTCACACCAAGCTTCGCTGCTTGCTTTCTGTTCCAAATCTGTGGAAATCAGGTACGGACCACACAAAGTTGTTGTTTATCCATCACCTGCATGTGACCTTTTCTTTTAGGCTCTCCAGCACAAAGGATGGTATGTGTTTGTTCAGCATGAGCAATTGCTCTCCAGAGCCCTGCATCCCTGCAGTGCTGCTGTAGCAGTACTGCTACCTGTACCCCATCCCCAGGCAGCCCGTGCCCTCCTGACTTTCGACAATTCAGCTGTCCCTTCTCTTGTCAGCCACAAGTGGTTTTCTGGGCTGTTAATGGTAGAATTTGGTAATAAAGTGCATGTTACTTGATTCTGAACAGGCAATTAGACTTCCTCATTTAGTTTTTAGGGCTTTAACTGCCCAACTTGACACTAATGTGAATTAACCAGCACCTCACCCTGCTATGCCACTGCCATTAATGCCAGTGCAATGTGCACAATAATTATGATATATTGTATTGCTGGCAGCTCACCTCCCTATAATTCATGGGTTTTTTCCCAATTTGGTCTGTTGGTAGGATCACACATTCCCTAATTAACACCTTCTTTCTGCGGTTACTAATGACTCTGTTGATACCACTTCTTCAGGCTGCCTCTATTAAAATAAAGTCTTGTGGGTATATCCAACTCCAACTGTCCGCTTTAATTAAGACACAGATGTCATTGACTGTCTTTCATTTAACACTTAACAGACACATAGTCCCCTGGACAGTAAGTGAGGAAGGGTAATGTTTCATCTTTTGACTCTTGCTTCATTGTGTATGGCAGAACTCTGGGAAATGGCTTGGATAAGGTATTGGGAAGTCAGACTGATACCTGAAATAGCAGCACCTGGGAGAAGATCAGTCTTCCACCTTTTTAAAGAAAAATGGGTCTAAGGCAGAATATAGTGAATTTATGGATGGAACAGAGGCAGAGAATATTTAAATGAATCATGGGAGAACACAAATTTCCCATTTAACAAGAACTGTCAGGTTCACTTATGGCTCCTTCTACAGCTTCACCAGAAATTAGAAACAGTCAGTTGTGTTCGCTTCATATTTTGAGGACAATTGATCTGATGCAAAACCTAACAAAGAAGGGAATCTCATTTAGCTTTGTCAGGCTTTCACTAGCACTAGATCATGGAAGTGAAGATTTCCTATATAGGATAGTCCATGCTGGTTGTAAAATGGCATAAGAAAAGGCAGAACACAAAATGGATGTGCAATGTCTGCTACAGAGATCTTTTCAGCGAACTACCATAGTGTCTTTGCTCTTGAAAGCAATACTCAAGCTAATTCTTCAGAGGCTAAAAAGATGGAGATCAATAGTACTTGACTGTATTGTTATAAGACTGCAAATGCTATTCAGGACATAGCATTCATACAAAGCACCTGTCATACTCTTTTTAAAGGTCTTGTATAATTTGATTGTTTGTTTACAAGAGGGGAACATATATACAGGAATAAAATACACACTTCAGAAGAGCAGATTCATTAATCTATGTATTTCTTTTGGTACTATCAACATTATTATAGGCATAAAGTTTTATTCTTTCATAAATGTAAAATAATACCTTCAAATTTTGAAGTTTATTTTAAATATTAAAGCTGAATAGAAAACAATTCAAATAACAAATGCTCGTTTTATATTTTGCTTGCTTTTTGAAATGGAAAAACTAAACCTCTGAACACAGAATAACAGTTGGAAAATGTGACTGATTTTGAGCCCAGTTCTAAGTTATCATGAGGGATTAACACAAGGGTTAAAGCCAGACATGTTCCTACTCTGAAATTCAATAGCTAAGCTATATTTGCTGCTCAGGTTTGGGCTGCTTTGTTGTATTTCCTCTGTGGCTCTTACAATCATTTTCAGCACCCCACCTGCCACAGTGTCATGCTCAAACTCATAGAGACTCACAGCTGCATTTCTCATGGCCCCACATCTACTGCTCTCAGACATATTTTTGCAAAGCAAAGTGATGTGTAAGGGTGTACAGATACTTTAAAGTAAATAACCATTTGATGTAAGATGCAAGGGAAAATAAACCCATGCTGATCATGTGTCCAATTCATCTGAGATGTAAATTATACCTAAGTATCTTTTAATGCTTATGATTTGATTTCAAATGGCTTGGAAGTGAAGCCATGAAAAAGACTTCCAAATAAGGGGCCCAGTGGAAGGTTAAGGCAACACATTTACAAATCTGGTGCCCTGTGGTTTTTCCTCTCCCCAGCATAATAGGCCTGAGACTTTACCTCTTTGACTGTGCATAACAAAAGCCTTCAAGCTGGAGAAAATGGTTTAGGAGGAAAGACATGATAGTACTGGGAAAATCATTAACAATAGGAAGTGTCGAGAACATGAAAAACTGCTTACATAAGAAAAGCAAATGAGAAGAGTGGGAAATTATCGCTCTAGAAAACCCAAAGGAAAGTGTGATACCCTATAAAATGCACTATTATTCCTTCCTGTTGCAAACCACAAAGCTGCTTCTTTCACAAGATCTTTTCTAACAGATAAGCCCCTTACAACTATGATGCAGGAATGCAACTTTATAGTCTTCTACAGAGAAAGACAACCCAGCTTTCAGAGTGTACTCTATCTCCAGGTTTAATAAAGGGCTTTTGTACTGCTGCATGTCAAAGGTTAATGTCTTTGGCAAGAGTAACACTAGCATGGGTAAAAACAAGTTTCCGCTGTTGCTGCTTTGAAATATAATTCATTTTAATAATGATAAGTGAAAGGCTTTCACACTTGGACTTAAGATACTGACATATTGTTCTTAAGTGAATGTTAATATCTTGTTTGTTTAGTTTTCTTTAAACACCATGATATATTTCTCCATTCCAGGTTCTCAGAATGAGTTGTGTTTATTAAACCACTGCCCTACGACGACAACACAGCAGCTAAGTATGTTTCTGGTTGCACACACATTTGACTGTCCTCCATCATTTACCTCTGGTAAATACAACAAAATACCTACTGTCCCGGTGTCCTATATCCTATAAAGCTTGTTCTTCATTCTGTGAGGATTTTCTTGTGTTACTTGATTATTTATCTAAGTGAACTGGGGCTGTTCATCCACAGCTGTCTGAAAAGCCATCTGGCCAGGTTAGTGCTTCACCAGGGATACGCATGATTAGCTGTTCCCGTACTAGCTGAACATACAGTAATACTGTGTACTTAAAATCTATCAATTAAATACAGCAAACTATGCTATTAGTTGAGGAGTTCATGAATGGTACCGTAGTGATCTCCTACAAAGATCCAAAATGGGACAGCATATTGTCCCATTAAGGTATTGTATGATGGCTATCAACTAAAACACTGGTCAGCTGAGCGGTTATCTCTACGTAACTGTCACATCTTCACTTGCAGTGGCTGCAAAATGTAAGCCACACTATGGCTTATATTTTAGAATAAAGATTTTTTTGTTTGTAAAAGTGCTTAAGACTAAAATCGCTCTTCTAGTGATAGTGTAGTAACTGGCAAATATATTCATTCACCAGGAAAGGGAGCTACAAGGAAAAAGAGGCATTCAGAAAGGTGCTGGCTTACAGCACTGGCTTACAGGACAGCTGAACACCTCATCTCTGCCAAAACCCTGTCCTGTTAGATAGTATTGTCTGCAAATAGGCAAAAGAAGTCAAAGGGACACAGAACATACGGGTTAATGGGGACAGCTTGCTGTTGGCAAAAAACAGTTGGACTGGAAATTTTGGGAAATAAAAAGATTCTAAATATCATAAAATTTGTCAAAAAAATATGGAGGTCTGGGCAACCACCAAGCTGTCCCCAGAGGAGGGAAAAAGGGCCTCCTCCCTAGACAAGTCCACATCTTCAGCTGTGGACCTAGCCACAGATCTGCTCAGCCACATTGCATGCAAACTCACCAAAGAAAAAGGATTGTTTATAGCTTCCATTCAAGGACAATCTTTGTCAGAGCTGAGCATGCACAATACTTCTTTTAGTCAGCTTTAGACAGGGTCATCTGAAAAAGGAAAAACATCCTTCAAAGCTCCAGGTGAAATCTGATGCTATAAAATGGGTCAGTGTTACCATCTACTACAAGCAATAGTGTTTGTCTCACAAAAGAACTAGAAGAAAGTGGGTGAAGGAAACAACAAAGAAGGTGTCAGCTGAGCAGCTGGAGGGATCTGTCCTCTCCCACTCCAGACAGAACACATAGAGATAGAATGGGGCAAGGGGGGCTATAGGAGCATCTATCCCCCATTACAGCTCTCACTGTATCTTTGCTGTCATAGTTAGAGACCTCATAGTAAGCTTATATCATTATACCAATTTTATGAAATTCTGCTAATTACACAGGCTTTCACATAAATGAAATCTGGGGGAGGAGGGGGATAAAATCAATCAGGCCATTAAAGACATTGATAGACTTTTCTGTGTATATTAATCTGAAACAATAGGAGCTAACTATGTTTACAGATATTGTATTTCCTCCTCAGGAATATGACTAATGAGCTCAAATGACACAAGCCTACACAGCATAGAAGAAGACTCCAGAGAACAGAAACTTTCTTCTGGTACAACAAACAATACAATAAACTTTAGGTAAACTGAGACATATCCTTTTGGATGTCAAAGGGAAAAAAAGAGAGAGTTCAGGATTTAGTCAGAGTTTAGACAAGGATTCTGCAGACCCAGTTCTGCCTCTTTGAATGCTAGTTCATGTGGGGAGATACTCCGCCTAGACCTGGGGCTTCCCAGGTAGGTCCAGTTCTCTGGGCTGTGATGTGACAATTGTATTACATGAATACATTTACCATTTTCACCAGGAAATCCTGGCAGATTTTCTCATTTTATTTGAAAACCTAGGGCATACTAGGAGCTGCCACCAATACTGGTACCACTACACCTCAGCCCCATGGTGGTCTTGTCAAAGATGCACAAGCATGTTGCCCTGCACGCCTGTGGGTCCCTGCACCTTGACCTCCAAAACTCCAGGTTTTCCAAAAAGCATTTTCAGGCACTTGTGCTGGCTCCTATCACAGCACACACAGGGGTTGAGGAACAAGGTTTAGATTTGTGGGTTCTTTGCTGATAAAACCAAACAGGCTTGAGCCAATCCCAAACGAGCAAGCCCAGATGCTGACTTCCGAAAGCATTTCCCAGGCAGTGGTTGAAAGAACACAGCTTTGCCCACTCCTGGGAAAGTTTGTTGCCTTCTCTGGAGGGTGCTAAGCCTTCCAGGCATGACTTTTTTATCTCTATCTCAAAGCTACCTCTTAAGATCAATGCTTTTGCTATCAGATCATACCAAATGGCAGAGATTTTTTTTTTTCCAAACCTCTAAGGGATGAGCCACCTGAATTTTCCATTGGCTTTATTTCCTCTCTTCCCTTGTCCCTGCCAGGAGGAAAAAAAAGAAAAAAGAAAAAAGAAAAAAGAGAAAATAAACAACAAAAAACCCAAACCTGCTCCACATTATCACAGGCCTTTGTGTCCATGCTAGAACCACTTCAGCAGACCAGCCAGGCCTTTGCTCGTACACTTGGAGGAAGTGACTCCTGGTGAATAAAAAGTTCACTTTCATAAATAATCCAATTTTAAGGGGCAGATCATTACATCTGGACTTAAGACAGTAAGTGACAGGGGTTATAAACCAGAAAATAAAAGATTTTGTGGCCTGAGGTCCTGTAGGCAGGACAAATCCCTCAAATTACACAAGATCCTGGTTAAACTCATTACTTGCTGTTCAGCAGTCTTCCAGCACTTTTCATTCTTTGCTAAATTTATCAAACTAAATCCTTTCCCTAAGATCAAAGTCTTTTGGGATACAGAAGCTGAAAGACTTTAAAGTCCTATGATCCAAGGGGACTCTATGATGAAAACAGGCTTCAGTAATACAATCTCTTAATTGTTACCGTAACTCAGCATGATATGCTGTCTCAATGTCATCAGCAACAAAAGACTTCTCCATAGGAAACACTGATTTACAAGATCCACACCTCATACGTATTTATAAGTGTTGCTGAGAGAGGCAGCCTTGTTCAGGGGTCCCTCAGAATAATTAACTTTCAAAATACCACGATTTTTTGAATAGAGATTCTTTTTTCAGTACATCTCACCTTCATGACCAGAGAGCAAAAACCACATTTCTCCATATATTTACCTTTGTGGCAATACTTCCCATATTAAATAGTAAGGCTTGCTATTCAGCGGAGGTCCACTTCAGAAATCAATTAAATCAATTGGAAACAATGCAGGAGTTAATGCGTTTTTTACTTTCCCTGGTTGTTCTAGAAACATACAAGGAATACAGTATCAGCTGAGGGGAGAGAGCAGCAATCAACAACACAAAAATCAGCCTGTCAGTCTAAGATACCTCTCCATCAATCACTTCCATAGTACCCAGACAATATGTTCACTACCAAACTCGAAATACTAATCCAGTTAGGCATTCCCTAGTTATGTTATTGCTTTCCATCGGGGTGCATCACTGCAATTTTTAACAGATAATTAAAATATCTACATTTTGCAGGACTTTCTACGCTTCTGTCTGTATTTCAAACAGGAGAGACAGAATTGTACAGAAATAAAATTTGACTTCATTACAAAAAGGGGAAAATTTCAAGGTGGCTCATTTATTTCTCTAGGGAAAAGTAAGTTTATTCACCTCAGACCTACCAAATATTTGCTTTCAAATCATCCTGCAAAGCTACTCCCTACAAGTCTTCCTCCCTTTCCACAGGTCCCCAGGAGTCTGCCCATATTTGCTGATCTGACACTACCTGTCAACAGCCTTGCACAGAGTTCATGAAAAGTGACACTGCAGAATAAAACTCTTCATTGCCTGTGATGTAAAGCTGGGACTACCTTGACATGTCTTAGTCTCTGAGGACTTTGACAACCCAGAGTGCCAACCCCAGGAGTTATCTTACTCATGCACACCGAAGTTTCCTGGAAAGAACAGGCTGCAACCATTGCAGCAAAGTCCACAGAGTCAGCCTCGGACTCACTTTCCTTTGACCATTAACCTCCTGCCTAAGCCAACAGAAGCTTCCTGAAAACCTCCCTGACATTTTTACTTGCACCAGCAATTCTTCTGTGCTCAAGTCACACAGGCAAAACACCTTCATTCTTGCCAGGGTTACTCCTAAATTGCACCAGTAAGACGGTCCAGAAGAACTGCTGCTGCTGTTGTACAAGTCAACTCTTCATCAAAATGCAATGAATATTTCATATAAAAAGCTAAAAACCTGCAAGCAATGACAAAAGAAAACCCTGTGAGAATTCCACTTTCCATACGGATGAATGAGAACCAGTCTGCATAGACCAGCACCTCTGTATAAATACTGAAGACAAACTACTAAGTGAGAGTCTAATGAGTAAGATACAAGAACTAAATTCTCCCTGGCCAAGTTGCGTTTAATGTAGGATAAAGCACTGGGAAATAAAGGGATTTCTCCATGACCTGGATTTTATGGCTGATCAGCTTAGACCCTCTGTATTTTTCTCAGCTGCTTTTGACCAAATGGAGCCTGCATGGAGCAAACAGGTTAAGAAGCTCATGACAAATGGGCACGGGGGAATTCCATCCACTTGCTGATGAAACAGTTACAAACTACATAGACAAACTCAATTCCAGGTTTGACCACAGATTTCTTGAGACCAGGGGTACAGAAAACTCAACATTTTGGTTTATTTAAAACAAAATCTAATTTGGAGATATTTTCCATTTCTAAGGTCTCTAATGCTATTGCACTTAGTTGGTCAGGCAGAAATCTACTTTTCATAAGTAAGGTCCTTGTGTTTTCGAAGAGGGTCACTGCTGCTAGCTGAACAGCTCTTCAGTTTATCCACACCAGTGTTTGACTTTACTTCCTTTAGTAAAATGGTTATCATCTTTGTCAATAATCCCACCCACCTGACTCTGTGCTGGCAGGACACCACAGAATCCACACATCAGATGAAGCACACATTATGGTTAAACCCACAAGACATACGCATCCATAACATGAATGAAAAATGTTATCTTCAGCTATGTTCTGATCCTGCTCTTGCTAAAAACAATGGCATTTATGCCAAGACTCTGAAGACAATGCTGCAGCACAGAACAGTAGGTTTGAAGGGACCTGAAGTCTCCCGAAATATCTTTCTGCCCTTACGCAATATCAACTACAGCTATGCACTTGCTGATCTGCTTTAAAAGATACCCACTGACTGAAGTGAAATATAGAGGGGCACATTTTCAGCTAATATGAAGAAGTTGTTTGACAATAATTGACATCATCCAAAGAATCAGGTCTGATGGTTCTAGACTCTGGGCTTGCTAATTTGGTTAAGTTACAGTTTACAGTAACCTCCTTTGTCAGAGCCATGGGAATCAGGATGGACATATTTGCTGGCTTTCAGCAAGAACCACTGAAGGTGTATTGGACAGATGCAGGGAGTGTTTGAACTTTCAATTTTTCTATCTATTCAATATCCACAGAGCTGCATTCTTTGCTTTTCTGTTGAAATGCAGCAAAAATCACCATTGTCTCAGTGGCTGGAGGGAAAGTCGTGTAACTGTTGGCTTTTTCGTTACCTCTGTTGTTTTTTTTTTAATGGTATCCTTTTCTGACAGGAATACTAGTAGATGATATTCCCCATGCCTGTAACTCATTCAGGTGCATATGCAGAACTATCTTTCTGTCAAACTAGGCTAATTATGCCACTATTCCCTAGTTGTGGATTATAGCAAAAAATTCAATTAAAATTCAGCCCTTCGTTATGATACTTTAAGCATAATTTCTGAACAACTGCATTACTCCAATAAGTGCCTGGGTTTGATGAGAGACAGATGGGAATTACAAAGTGGATTCTCGCCACATCGCAGTGGGAGGAGGAAGCCTAACCTCTCTGTGTTTTTGAAAAATCTGTGCCTCTGTTTCTAAAATGTGATCTCCAGAAATAATGCCCACATAGCATTAAAAAAACAAAAAACAAAACAAAACAAAAAAACAGTTGAGCATTTTATGAACATGATCAAGGACACAAATAATGCCACACTGCTGGACCTTAAGCTAGCTATCAGGGCCTGCCCTTTCAATGAGCTGCACAGCCTTGCAGAAAGGAGCTTCCACCCAGGAGACCTGGCTTGGTGCTTTACAGCACTGTGTACTGGAGATACAGTGCCAAATTTCTTGGGTTTGAACCCACCTTCCTCTTACCAATACTTCAGAGAAATGAAATTTTTGTTGCTTCTATCAAACTAAAGAAGTTTATCATTAACCACTTTGGTCCAATAAGATCTGATTCCAAAGACAGTATGGAGAAGGAACATAGCTGAGGTTTGGTAACTGAATCTTGGTGATGTTCCAGTTGCAATAGCATTTTGAGCACACAAACACTCATGATGCTTCAGTAACAACTAGTACTCACTTATGGAAACATTTTTCTCACACAGCTCTGAAAGCATTGCCAAAGGATTTACTATCCCAGCTTCAGTTTTTGGGAAGGAAAGCATTGAGCACTGAGGACCAGCATTTCCCAACTGGCTATTGATTTTTGTAGCGCTCCTGTGTTTCCTGTGTTCAAGCGTCCAGCTGGAGCTAACAGACCTTATCTTACAGAAGCACGGATTACACACAAGTCCTTCTGAATCACTGGGAGCTGCAGGTTATCAGTATTTCTAAAAAATTAATTGAAGAGAACAAAATTAATTTCTTGCGATAATTTAGACACACAAAAATAAGGGATTGCTTTGGAAAAACCATGGCCCACCTCCCATCCAAGGTCACAGAGTACATCTATTGCACAAGAGGGAACTGAGTCCAGGTCTCCTAAGAGTGTAGAAAGTAGAACTATACAGAAGAACTATATGGAAACTGGGCTAATGATTCAGCTGTGGGCTTTGCAGTATCGTGTCTCTAGTGCATAATTTGAATGACACTGATGAAGCATCATCATCACTTCATAATCATCCATACCACTGTAGACTCTGGAGTATACCAGAGATATTTATGCGGCCAGTTAGGAAATACACATGGGCTCCTTGTCTGCCTTATGAAAAATCAAAGTAACCATGTATTGGGTTTTTTAGGTGGTTTGTTTTTTTTTTTAATGGCTTTTTTGAAGCATGAAAAACATAAGAAAATGAGGGACAAATTCTTAAACTAGGCTGAAAAAAGAAACAACACAATGTATAGATACAGGTATGATTACCTGGTAACTAGCAAAAAATCTGAGATCCAAACATCCAATAATACATGTTTTCCCCTTACTGATGTTTAAAATAGACATGTTATTTCCTGATGTGTCTACTTCATGTATAACTGTTCCTACATAAGCATTGCTTCTGTGCAATCAGATTTGCCAACCAGACCACTGGTGAAAATCAAAGCAAACACTCACTAATTTTTTAAGTTCCTGAACCTGGCATTTTCAGGAAAACATCATGGAAATTCTGAATGAACAAAAATAAATACTAAAGGTCAGGCATAATAAAGAAACACTGAGAAAATGCTTCTGGAACACACACACTTACATTTGACAAGAGTAGCCTTTCAACAAAATTGTCCAGTTTACAAAGCAGGAAAGTAGATAAATTACTCTAGAGATACACGTTAACAAATGGTAAAAATATTCACAGTTACATGTTACATAGTTTAAGAAATCCTCCTGGTTTTGTTCTTGCTAAGTCATATCTGATTATAAGATATCACTTTGATAATTCCAAATAACAAACTTGGAGAGCAGGAAGCTTTTAATTGAGTGATTCTCAAGCACTGTGAACCTCCTCCATCTCTGTTCCTCTGCCCCTCTACTCACTTATTAAAATGTGGTGGATCTCTAACAGATCACATGGAAATGTAATAATTTTTTTTTTCTAGAAACCACTGCTCCTTTATCCAGTTGAAAAACTTCTGCAACAGTTACAAAGCAAGTGCTAATAGTATAAAACATACGCATGTGGCTGAAATTCTAAACATCAATATTTAGAATCCAAATCACCTTCTTCCAACTGACATTCAATATTCTGTAAATAGACTTAAAGAGCCTTCCTCATTGAGAAATATTGAAATATAAGTTAAAAATGAAATGAATGGGTTAACATTCTTTTTATTTACCCTTTTATATTATTCATAGTTCCTTTGTTTAATGCTGTTAGATGTGATCCTTTATAGGTTTTATATTGTCCACCATTAGTATTTAAATTGAAATTTATTACAGGTCACATGCTCATCTGATTTAAATTAGAGCAGCTACTGAAATAAAAGTTACAGACTGAAAGTAATGCTGAATACTAGTGCAATAAGGCTATCTTCTTCTGCTTGACAAAAAGCATGTTGGAAATTTTTCTTTTAAAAAGACAGAGAATATCTGTTGGCAAAATGTGCTTCTCTTTTGCTAGGGAAAACCACTGATTTCCTTCACCAAAATATATCTATTGAGAATAATCCCCACACAGCAGGAAAACAAATGCCACATAAAACTACAACTTAAACATTTGGTATATTCACAAAAGTGAAACTAGACCAGCTAAAAATGTAAAGTTGAAAACAAAGAGGTATATAACAAAAGTAATCAGATGTTATTCTTTCAGAATGTTTGAGAAGGCTTCCCAGAAATTTATTTCTAGAAGAAAAGTGTATCTATATAACAGCTTCTAAAAACATCTTTCTGCTTTTCCTACTGAAGTTTCTAGCCACCTGTTGCACCAACCCATCTTACACAGACATGAATCTTGTAACAAAATAACGCAAACCAACCTGACTGAAATCACCTTGTCCTGGGGACAGAGCTGGGAACCACATCTCTTCCTTAGTCCCCATCCAGAGCCATAGGTGGAGACAGACAAACTCAAACTGGGTAAGAATTACATTTTGCTGAGTGAGTAATTCTAGAGAAGAGCTTATTAACT
This sequence comes from Coracias cyanogaster, assembly GCA_033124195.1. Taxonomy (NCBI): domain Eukaryota; kingdom Metazoa; phylum Chordata; class Aves; order Coraciiformes; family Coraciidae; genus Coracias; species Coracias cyanogaster. The sequence continues at coordinate 52,919 of JAVSBS010003852.1, read as the reverse complement.
TCTCACTGAATAATGAAACTACCAGTGCATAAATCTAACATCATGTCCTGGCTAACACCAAACCTCTGACTGTCCTGTGACTGAGATATAATGTATTTGCTGCAACTGAAAATGGAACCTTGACACTTGAAGTTGAACAGTTTAATTTAGGGTTAGGGATCTGCCACGTGACTTGCCTTGATGACAGACTACACTGTCTGAGTCCCAAGAGCTCAGCCTCAAGACACTTCTCTGAATGGGTTTCCAAACCCCACTGGTTAAGTCCAATCTTCTCTGATATCCTAAAGAAAATCAGATTGTCTGTAACGGATATAGACAAATTCCATTTTCTGGATAACAAACACACAATTCCTAGTCATAACTGCAGTGTTAATTACTGTTCTTGGACTTAAAACAACACAGAATGGAATGGTAAGTCCTCCATTCCAGCTGGTACAGACCTTCACCCTTGCAGCATACAGGAACCATGTTCTGCAACACCTGGTTTTCCTGACTCCAGCCTGAAGCCTAATTTTGTTTGAATTAGCATTTTGCATGGTGTCAGAACCCAGAAAAGAGACAATATACCTATAGGCTCTCTGGGATCGAGCTTAATTTTAAATTGGGTAACATTGCAAAATTCAGGAATTCAACTAGTTTTGCAGCTCCTGCTTTTCTGGAAACTAACCTTAAACTTAGCCTTACCCTGAGCTGACCTGGCACAACAAAAAACAACCTCCAAACATATGGTAATCCTCAACCTAAACAGAGCTTTGTCCTCCTTTTTGTATGGGATGCTGTGCAATCTGCAGGAGTGGGTGTGGCCCCACTTTTTTATCCCCCTTCACCCCCCAGTGCAGCTCCATTTGCACACCCTGAATCACTTGTAAGCATTTGGATTTCTATAGGAAGAATCTGAGTGTGGACACACAATTCTATGCTCATCTAAAAACAATATGCATGGAAACCATTTTCAGTTTTGAAGGGTGACTGACATTTCATCAAGTTTCAGGTCAGTTTGTCTGCTAGAAAGTGAAGCAGTGTGTCCACGCTTTACCTGGAGACAGGCTCAGGTTTGTACAGTACTCATCAATAGCTTATATAGTCACTGAATTCACATTTTCACCCCCTTGTTTAATGCTTTATTGTTCTCCTCTTTATGGACTATAGCAAACCTTGTTTAATAAGAAAATCCATCTCATAAAGAATATATCTTTTTATTTTTGAGTCATTTGCATGGGGCAAATTTCTGTTGCAAGTAAAACTTGATTTCTGTGTATCAAATTCTGTTCACAATTACTTCTGGAGAGCCCTGGGGGCTAGGAATCAATCCTTTATTCTTCTGAAATCTTATGTGATGTCCCAGCTGTATCAAAGAGCCACTTCCAGCCCTGTATGTTAACAGCAGTCTGCCTCTCTAGGTTGTTACTCACTTTTATGTTGCTGTAGCAAGAGCACAAGCTAGAGTAATAGTTTATCCTATGCTTGTGCTCTGTGTTTGGGGAACGGGTAATTGGTTTTATAGCTTTTTATGAAGTCTCATTTATAATAGCAGCCAGCTGCTTTATCAGTCACTATATCCTCTTGTTCCCCTCTCTATACACCGATAAATTTTATTCTTGACCCTGACTCGGTCAGCGCTCATGAGACACATTCTCTTGTGTGTCAGATCTCCCCTAAGTGCTTTTTTCACAAAGTCCAGCATAGCATGTAATGGTCTAAAAGAAGAAAGATCCAAGCCTCAGTAACAATCCACTGTTTGTGTTTTCATATAATCACATCTGGGTTACTGTAACTCATTCTTCATGGCTGCAGAAGGGCAGCCTCTGAACTTTGTTATTTATAAGCAGTGATTTAAGCATAACCCAGAATTTGAACTTCGCTTTGCAATCCCTCTCCACAACCCGTCGCCGCACACACAGGTGCTCTGTAAAGACCACCCACATGTAGCACTGCCTGTCCCTCTCTCTCCCATCTTGCACTGCCACTTGTTTAGATCCAAATTGCAGAGCAGACCTGGCAGCTGCATAAAGCCATAGAGTGGCCTTAGGTAACTGAAATCAGAGCAGTCAATTCAGGCTGCCAGAATTGTATCACTTGCAGACTAATTGAGCTTGTAACATTTACCTCCAGGTTGCCTCTGCTCCCTCTAGTCACCTTCCCTGCTTTTTGATTACAAAGTGTTCTTTTTCCCAAGCAGCTTCATGCAAACACTGAGATAAAGGGTGATTGCTGGTTTTTGCTGTTGTGTTGGTTTTTTTTCTTCCGTAGAAGAACGTTAGGAAAAGCTCTGGCTATTAGTTTGATGAAAGAGGTGCTAGAAATTACACCAAATGGCAACATCAATCCATGTAAAAGCTCTGCAGTGTTTTTATTCCAAACTCATGCAATCAGGCAATACAGAGTACGTGAGTTTTTCGTAGCCACCCTCTTAGCCCCTCAGTTACCTTCTGTAAGGTGTTTGTGGCACCTGTTTCCCCTGCTCTTATTTCAGATGTTTCTCACATTTTGTATTACTCTCCAGAGGACAAGCAGTCACCCCAAGTCTTAATAAGATGTCTATTTGTCTAAGTAATAGGTACCAAATACCTGTTTGCAAAAATGGATCTGAATGGGGGACAAATAAAACCCACCTGAAAATTTGAAAATAAGTCATTATTATCCTAAAAATAAACAGACTCTCTAAAAAGGAAGAACTTATTTTCTGCTGTAAAACAAAACAGAACTTTGAAAGCAATCTGAAATTCTCATTTGTTTCTGTGTGGGAAGGATAAACTTATTTTGCACAATTTCATTCTTACAAGGCCAGAAGTTTCATTCCAAAGGAAAGCTGATTGTTTAAAGTTTGAGATATTCTGTAAAAGCAGTGGAAATAGAAATAGTTTTTAAAAGGTTTAAAACAGAACAAAAAATGAAACTCATTGAGACAAAAGGGATTAAAACATGGAAGGCAAAAGAGGATGATTCTTAGTGATGGAGCCACTGACGCAGTGCAAGTAATGAATGCTGAAATGAAGATTTACTATTATAACACCACACTGGTTTGGCTGGTTAAAGTATTAACTAGGTACCAAGTCCTGATATGGCTTCACACAGGTACTAGGGTCACATACAAATCCCCAAAATTCCCTGTGGATTTCTATGGAATTAAGACCTTGCACACACATTTCTTATCTCCTGGTTAAATACTAACCCTTTGCTAAAATCCTTGAACATTTGTGGTAGGTCCAAAGAGTTAACTCCCTGGTAGGTATCTGGCATTGGTGTTGCTACAGGCAACATCTCTACAGAAACATTATGTAAGGATAAACAGTCTGGTCAGTAAAATGTTTTGCTGATAGATCTGACACCAAAGAAACTCATCATTAAGGGAGCAGGCAAACTGCTAATTTACAGTAAAAAGTGTCTCAAGCAATTCAGCTTTATTGCAACAAGATTTATGTGCACAGTAAGTCAGCACAGCCAACTAAGACCCCGTCCTGCATCATCAAAGCAACAGACACATTGCAGCTGAGGGTAGCTGGGCACAGCACTGACCCCAAAGCGGGCAAATGTAAAACTGCCCACTCTCCCTCCAAGTCTGCAGGAGAAGCTGTGACTGAAATGAGCACGTGGGAAGGTGATAATCCTACCCAAGACACATCCTACCTCAAGACTCTGCTGTATTTCTTCCCAGATGGGATGTTCACCTAGGATTCCTGTGCATTTTCAAACACTGAGGATTAAAGAATTTTTTGATTGTCAATACAAAAACGCAAGGCTAACAACCAGAGACACAAAAAACCCGAAGTTCTTGCTGGGGAGAGTTCCACCTTGGGAGGGGATTACAAAAGGCAACAAAATGCAACAGCACCTCTCAGAGGTTGCAGAGAAACTGCTTTTTGGGAGATCATATCACAGCGAGTTACAGATCACAGACCGCATAAGATCCCATAGGTCACAGCAGTCTCTGACAGAACCACTTCCCAGGCAAGTTATCAATAACGTTCACAGGCAAACCTACCCATAAGGACGTTTCCCAGCTCAGCTACGTTGTGGAACATAATTTTCAGCCCTTTCACAACAAAATAAATTTCTCCTTTGACAAATGACTCTGTAAGAAAGAATCCCAGGCAGAAAGCCAGGCTGCAGCCACAATGTCATGCATATGTGCATGTTACTCTCATTACACAGCATTCAATGCTTGTTCCCAAATTCATCCTGCCTTCCCTTGGCTGACCATTAATGCCTCAGCCTTGCGCAGGCCTGTTTATTTCAAGTCATTTTCTCTCTAAAGCTTTTTATTCAAAAAGCAATTAAAGTTTCATAGAAGTACAACTTCCCAAACATGAACTGCTTCCCATGCATACAATGCCTTATTCTTTTAATAAAAGCATGGCCCTTTGCATCAATAAAACAGAACAAGTTCTCTGCCTGTTTAATGAAAGGGAAATGTATTAAATGTATTCTCCAATGTTAAAAAGCTTTTCCTTTTTGTCAGAAAAGCTCCCTTCCCACTGCTGTTTTAATAAAACATTGCAAGAAGCATTAGGAACAGGGGAGCTGCATACTGCAATGCTGGGCTGTGTACAGAAACGAGTATTCCATCAACCTACACTCCCAAAAGCAGGAAAACAAAGATACGTGTTAAAAGCCCTTCCCTGGCTGTGTCCAGCACACCAGAAGCCTCCACTCCCTTCTTACCGGCACCCTCAGGTCTCTGCTTTGCAGGCAGCTGGCAAACTGCTCAGTAGCCACTGACCAGGGTGTGGGGCCCTCCCACCTCCCCATCAGGCACACACTGCACCACCTGTGAGGTTGCAGAAGGGTCTGGACCCTCTTGCAGGCACTGCATGAGACAGGCGAGTATGTTGTGTTCACAAGACATTTCAATACCCACCAGGTATTTGGGAGCTCCAGTTACCCTGCCAGCACCATGCTCTCCAAAGCCTCCTGAAACCCCACCATAGCCCCCAGAAGACTTAACATTCATGAGGGATTTTCCTGCTTATGGAAGAATCTGTGACAAATAAAAGGAGCTCCCAAACTTATCTTCTTCTTATAAGCAACTCTTTTCTAAGACTGCTGTCTGCAAAAAAAGTTTAAAATTTGGGAGCAGAGTTTTGAAACCTGGCTTCCAAGTTGACATCATAAAAAAAAAAGTTAAGCTTGAAATGCAAGAACAACTTTATCCTATAAAATGACAATTTACTTATTCTGCTGTCAGTGATATTTGCCAATATCTGGTGGTACAGGTGGATATTTTTGTAAGAATTCTTCCCATGTGCAGAGAAAGAGGGCAGTATCTGCTGTCAGAACTGATTAACTGCAGTTAAAACTTCACATTTGCTTAAAGACCTTTATCTTCTTTCCTTTTAATTGTGCTTTGACCTGAAATAAACATCATTTGGTCCTTGGAAATGCCTTTGCATATGCAGGCCATCTTTCTTTAACGTGCCATACTTCTCTGTGATTGCCATTTATTTCCCAGAACACATCATTTTAGTTGTGTAAGTTTTATCCAAGCTCCTACAATGTTTGGGGCAGTTGAAGCTTTTCTACTGAGATTGAGGTAATTGCTTGAGAAATTCAGTTCCTTCCTTCCCAGTTTTAAGCCCTCAAGGATGCTGAGAAAAGGTTACAAAAAAAAAAAAAAATCACATGCAAACTAAAAGTTCAGAAGCCAAGAGACTTATCACACCCAGGTGAGCATTAATCACTGTCTCATTTTCAAAATATCAATTTGCACTAAGCAGAGCTGCAGAAACCAGAGGATGCTGAGTGTTAGAGAAGATGAGGAGAACCAATGTCTATTTAGCGGAGAAGCTGACTGCAAATGAGTTTCCGAACTTGCTGGGCTGAAAACTTAGCTGCTCCTTCACTTTCTTTTTGCCTTTAAAACTAACTCAAGGCTTTCTTTGATGTTTGGACAAAGGTCAGCCCCTCTGGAAATCAACTCCCCAAAGGACGTGCCCTTTCTAAATACTAGTCTATATGACGACTCTGAACTCACTTATATAAGTCAGGTTATCTATGATGAAAGATCAACATTTATTGTACTTAGAGTGATTTTTTTCTGGCATAGAAATCTCAGAGGCTTTCAAACGTTCATTCATTCATTCTTCTGACCACTCAACCTTTTCATTTCCTCACACTATGTTTTTCAACTCTCAACCAGAGACATCACTTTTCAGTTAAATCTTTGCAATGCTCTAAAAAGAATAACAAAATATTGTAAACAATCCATAAAATTACCACCTTGCTAGCTGAGGAATCTTTTTACCCATTTCTTTGAAAGTCAGTATGTGATCCTGACAAAGTGCCATACTCCTTTATTGTTCAGTGTAAGCTGAGATGGCAATATCACCTCGAATTTTCTTACAGAAAAAAAAACATCTACTTGCAGTTCCCTATCTTCTATCCAGCAATTCTAAATAATCAAAACTCATTCAATCATATTTTAGCTAGGTTTTTGGGCCAGTGACTGCTGATAAACCTGTAGTTTTTCACTATACCATACATCTAAAATACAAGCCAGATATAACAAGGGTTGGAAGCATCACTGCTGTTGTCCAGGCTGTACCTGGTACTAGAAAGTGTGACCTTCAAAAATACTCAGGTAAATGGTCTTGCAGGTGCCAGGTTTTCAGATCCCAACAGCATCTTCCTTCTAATTGTGTTGAGCTCTGTTTCTCTGCCCCAAAACCCAGAGGCCTGTGATCATGTAATAACTTGAAGGCAGCAGATGCTGCTATACCTTGCCAGGTAATTTCTTCCCCTTTTACATTAAAAATAGGATATGAATTTTCTTTACACCTTCTAGTACTATTTCATCCACATAATTGTTACCATTTGGAATGCAGTCTCCTGTGACAGGCTCGTTAGTCTGACAGCAAAGCCCGCAAGTTCAGAATAACACAGGGGAGCATGTATTGCTTTTCTCTGCAGATGCTTCAAAAATAAGCAACAGGAGCCCAAATCCTGACCCCACTATGCATCCCAAATTAGCTAAACAAACCTTTCTCAAGACCAGAAACTCTGCTCTGGTCTTGAGCACGGGATCATAGCAGTAGATCAGTAATTTCCTTACTTTTTGTGTTTATTTACAGAGGAGCCCAAGAAAAAGCCCAGCAAAGGCTCTGAGCAAGCCCTGCCCAGCACCCACCTCTGGGGGTGGCTCCTGGGCCATCTCCTTCCTCCTGTTACATGGTTCCCCAGCAGAAGGGCATTTTTGCACTTAAATTGTGGAACACTTTGCCACTGAACTAGTGCTAATTTTTATCTCCTAGAAAAAATTATAATGTGAATGGCTCCAGCTGTCTGATTATTTGGCTTGACTAGCACAGGAAGTGTGATAAAGATACGAGCTGGCATGAAGACTATCAGAAAAGCACTTGCAAAACAAAAATACCGTGGTAAAAAGGTAGTGTCCTTATTAATTACAATAAAACTAATTCAAGGAATCACTGACGAGCATTTCAAAAGATCAGATACAGAGTTTATACTTGAGAATTACAAATACCACTTAAATCTTCAGGCAGAGTGTGTTTTTACGCCTTAGCTAGTAAAATGAGATATAATTGCATGTTACCTGGACTTGTGGAGGCACAGAAGTGTTATAAGTACTTTTTATAACGATAACTATTGTTTCCGTCAGCGAAGCTGAGGTTACATTGCTCGTTCTAGAAAAATTATGTCTGACTCCAGAAATAAACTACCAACAACATTTCTCTGAACATCCATCTAAACTTGCAATTAAATTGGAGATGGAATCAAAGAGGTTTAAGATAAAAGAAAAGCAAAGATGCAAACCAGCAGTCTGAGGTGCAAACAAGCAAATAGGCCAGATAGTAAATCAGAGTTTTTTGGCAGAAAGTCTGTACTCTTCCTCCCTGGCCTGAGCAGAGTTAGAAGCACCCAGCGTGGACTCAGGATTTCAAATTCCCCAGGTTCTCCTGCTCCTCCAGTGAACCACAGAACGAGGATTCACTACCCAGGACTGTTGACTACAGCTTTCTTATACAGACAACCAAAGCAGTTACTTCTGCATCCCTCATTGGAGATAAAAAAAAACAAAACCAAAATTCTCCTGATAAACTAGACCTGTCAGAAGAAAACAAGCACAACCCTTTTACTTATCTGAATTTATTAATGAGCAAAAAGCTTCTGAATAACTGCTTGGTTTGCTGAATTATACATGCAAAAATACACAAGTTTCAAGATGCCTGCGGTCAAAGGAAGGACTCTGGATGCTGGAGGATTTTGGCTCAGGTTTTGAGGATATACTGGTCTACAGTGACATCAGCTTGAAAGCAACAGACAGAAAAGGAAAAAAAAAAAAAAAAAAAGGAAAGAAAAAACCCCAGATCCCAAAGCTCAAAAGTAACATTTTCTGAGGGGTAATCTGGACTTCTTCAAAACTTCAGTGTCTGAATTGATAACAGAGCAGCCCTGGGATACTGCGGGTACCATAGATGTAGAGGACAAGTACTTGCACTGTTTAATTCACAGAGTAATTGCATACTAACATACGTTGTCATTTTGCCACTTTCTAGTAATAAGCTCTACTTGGAGTATTTGTAACACACAACTATATAAAAATACCCAACTTTTGGTAGAAGTAAGGTGCTCTGAAACAAGGGCTCTGCATAATACCATTTGGCGCACATTAAAATGTCTAATCTGTGCATACTGGGCTTCTGATCTAGGATGCAATGGAGAAACACTCAGGTAAGAGCAGGGGAAGGCTTGCGGTGTTGCTAAAAAATCAGTTCCAGTTGAATACAGGTGGATTCAGATGTCAGATTTTACACATGACCTTGAGCAGGGCAGCCTTGGAATTCTGCATTCTGTCCTGGTAACTGGGATTACAGGGAGCATGGGCAACTAACAGAGTACTTAGAAGTTACTCCAATGGGCAAGAGCAGTTTTCTAACACAGAATAATAGAATCGCTAGAATAATTTAGGTTAGAAAAGACCTTCAAGATCATTGTGTCCAACCATCAACCTAACTCTGCCAAGTCCACTGCTAAACCATGTCCGTAAGCACTGCATCTCCATGACTTTTCAGCACGTTCACAGATGCTGATTTAACCACTTCCCTGGGAAGCCTGTTCCAGTGCTTGATAATGCTTTCAGTGAAGAAATTTCTCCTAATATCCAACCTAAACCACCCCAGCACAACTTGAGGCCATTTCCTCTTGTCTTATCGCTTGTTACTTGTGAGAAGAGACTAGCATTGACCTCTCTACAACCTCCTTTCAGAATTTTATGATTTACTGTAGCAATGAAAACAATGAGCTTGCCATCAAGGAGAGGCCTCGCAGGTGCAGCTTACATTCAATACAAAAATAATCAGTGTGATTTAGCTTCTGTGCTCACTAACCAGAGAAATCTATGGCCTCTTATACATTATCTTTAATATAAAACACGGACTATTTTCATTCTTATTGGCTTCCTCCACAAGGCATTCTATTTATAAAGTATTTTTAGACTTAATTTAATCATATGAACAGTTTTTGCCAATTGATGTTCAAGTCCCATGACTATATACTTTCAGATTGGAGCTTTAAACAGCTCCAAGAAATGTTTATCCTGCCAATGAAGAGTTTAAGCAACGCACAATTTATTTTTATCTTACTGGCATAACAAGGGCAGGTAAAGGGGATGCTAACCATTTTCACATTAATTATAAATACTGCATTACAAATACAGGCTGCATCTTCAGCTTTTCGGGGTCCTTAGATCTCCTTACATGCCTGTAACCTAGGAATTTTAGTTTATGTTGTTTCAAGCCATCCTTATGAAACTAATCTTTCCAGCTTTCTTTTCTTATATAAGCTCCAATCACTCAAGCAAAATTGTTTTCTTTCAGTTTCTTCATCACTTACTGTATTCTGATAAAGTCTATTGGGCTCAGGTTCTATAACTAGGACATATTCTCTAACCTTACACAGCTAATCTTCTCAAAATCTTTTTCCTGTTGAAAACAGAAATTATAAACCCTCATTTTGTGAAGCTTAAATAGGGGTATATTATGCAACAATAATAAAAATATATCTTAATAGTTTTATGTTGAACAAATACCCTGAAAGCATTTATCCACTTTTGTTATAAGCCTAGCACTTGCACTGGTTTCTTCCAAACAGCCAAGACTGAAATGCAATCAGCATGACTAAGGAGAATTTATGTTAGAGACTGGTGGGACTTGCCAGATAGCATTTTTTAAAAAACATGCAAATTACAGTTTCCTTCTACAATAATTTCTTTCAATGACACACATTAAATAACTGGAAAGAAACAGCCTGAATTGTAGCAGTTTCATTAAAAACAAACAAACAAAAAACACCAAAACAACCCCAAGCAACATACACTGTGTGAGCACAGATTTATAGGAACTACATGAATTATATTGGGAAAAAGTGTTCAGTGGTCTTAATGCTAATTCTGATCATCTTTGAGAAAAGCAGAATGGACCTAAAATATCTGGCACAATCCTCTGCAAGTGCATTTGTACAATTCAGAATGAAGGCAAGACAACAGCTGGTATTTTTTCATTAGGAAAACACCTACTGTTTCTGAAGGGCTAGGTTAAAAAAGTGGTTAAACAAATGTAATTTCCAGGACATTCTGCCACAGATGTGTGAGATGTCCTGTAGGCCTTGGAGCTCCTGCAGGATCTGAACTTTAATTCTACCTTCTAAGTCTTAAGATTCGTTGCATAAAAATGCATTTTGTTTTTACATCTAAAGTTACTTTGGTGTTACGATGATGCCACATAAAAATTTATAACTTTCTAAATTTCCAAAAGCTGTTTCCTTATGCATTACCTGGACAACACACCAGGTTTTAGGTGGAATTCCCAGGTGGAATCATGATACAGATTTATTGGAAGACATGCTCAGTGGGCTGGGAGTAGGGAGAGATTTAGCTGTTTGAATATTCTTTGACCCAATGGAATAATCTGATGGTGCTTTACACTCTCAGGAATTAGGGCAGGCAGCTCTCAGCAGCACAGTGCAAAGATCCCCTGGTGACTGTAAGGCTGAAGGGGTGGGGTGGGAAGGGGGCCATGCCTTAGGGGTCTGTGTGCCCAGCAGAGGAGAGCTGATTGCACTGATCCCGCCAGCTCATGGGTGACTCTACTCCTGCTTGTGGGGTAACTTTCCTGGGCACAGGACAGCTGTTCTCCAAGATCAGACCTCTAATTGACTCCGTTAGGTAGGAGGCGGCACATAAAGCACAGATCAGGCATGAAGAGCTAGCAACTAAATAAACAGGAATGTGGTAAAGACATACCTTTTAATTATCCATGTACAATACCTAGACAAAAGAGCAACATTTCCAATGACAGATCAACTAGATTAAGTATCTGAAACAAGAAAATACATACAGATGCTAACAAAACTAGAAAGGAAATTTTGGACAAAATCTAATTAATAGAAAACAAATGACTGATTTAATTGTATTACCTTTGCTTGCACTTGAGCACCTGAGGAAGTATTTGCAGGTACAAAAGCAATCTAAAACTGGCCACAGTACAACACTAATTACTTCTATCTCCCGAGGAGCGCAGGATACTCACAGATTTAAAAAAATAAACCCTAGGCTTTTATGGAAAACAATTGGAGGTAACTGCCATTAGGAAAAAAAAGCATCTTTTGTATATCTAATGCTATGTATTCCTTATGGATGGGATTTAAAAACTACTGTGTGTCAAAGGATGCACCAAAAACAACTGAACGCAGAAAAGAGGGAAAAAGAACTTTCTTATAAAAATATATGAATCCTATAAAGACAGGACAGCTATACATTTCACATGCCAAATCCCATCAGCTCACACACAGTAAAACTATATATGCCTGAAGTCTCTCAGGATGTTAATGCGTATATTACACATAGAGAATTAAACACATATTTGGGGATTGTTTTGGGGGGGGGGGGGAGTTATTAGATAAAAGGTCCTTAACAGTTCTGAATATCTATCTCTAATCTTTTGTTTTCAGAAGGAATACTATTTCACTTTAAACAGAGCAAAAGGATTGACTAGTGCCCTTGCAAATTACTGCAGAGAAGGCACAAGACACAGTCATGCCTAAATTTCAATGACCTCAGTTACAAGCACAGCACAAAAGAATTTCTCAGATGAGCCAAATGATTGAATTTCACTTGAAAGGACAATAAAGCATGTAAGCATTGATTTTTTTTTTTTCCTAAGAAACTCACAATCCTGCCTGTGAATGTGTAATCAGCAGTTTAAATTCCAGTTAATTCTGTCCATCTAAAGAAACACTCCATATAGATTAGAGCACAACTTGGTTTCATAGTGCTGGAAGAGATGAGAAAAGGTTTTTGTTCGTATCATTCTTTCTCCTTGAATTGCAATTAAAAAAAAAAAAAAAAGAAAAAGAAGAGGACAAAGAAAAAGCTGTGCTTTTTATATTCTGGCCATATATATAGCTGAGGTGGTTCCCGAATGGACACAGACAGAGGTTTTCCACTCTGAAACAGGAATTCTGTTCTTAGTTCAATGGTTCCACAAAGGACTTATGTCGTGGTTCTCTATCCCAGCTAACACCTGGACAACTTGGAAGATCCCTGAGGCTGACTAAAGGCAGCACTCACGGACCATTTAAAAATCCTGCTCTAGAGTCAGAAATGCCACATTTCCTCAGCAGACTTCAACAAACCAGAAGCCCTTTGGAGGTGGTTGAGGGTCACCCAGCACCACACGGACAGGCACACTCTCTAGAGACCCTTGGTGAAACGAAGTTCTTGTCAGTCACCAAACGTTCCTTTAACGTTTTAACACCTCCACCACAACCTGAGCTCACATACCAAACTCCTTGGAGGCGGCCCTGGCGGTGGGTGACACAGGCACTCCCCCTGTGTATTATTACAAATGGGCTTGATTCCTTTTCCTGTAGAAACTCTTACCGCTGATTTTTTTATATTGGTGGCAATGGACAAGCACAGAGCAAACATGACAACGCACTTGCTGCTTGAAAACAGAAGCCTTCAGCTATTAAAAAAATACATCAGCAGCTGCCCCTGCTCCAGGGCCAGCTGTATAGGGCAGCAGATTTTTAAACTCAACAGTAAATATCAACTCATTCACAGAAGCCAGGGAGGTCTGAAGGAAGCCTTAATTCAAAATACATTATGCCATCAACAAAAATATTTTTAAGACTAAAAAAAAGCTTTAGCGTGAGGCAGAAATGGTTATTCCTCTTTTCTCTTTCAAAGCATCATCTCTCCATCCTTCCCCTCCATGCTGATGCTTCCAGTCTCTACCAAGTCAGATCTCCCTAAGTGACCAGTGTGTGTCTGAGCAAGGGCCTCAGTTTAATTCCAAGAGAGCAAAAAGGGATATTAGCTGTTAAAATTTCTAGCATCTGCAATTGAAAGAGAGCACTGAAGGTGGGATGAGCCCACCCAGCACAGCTGGGCTCCTGCCAGCATTGAGTTAGTTTAGATTAAGAATCAAAGGCAATTACTGTACACAGTTTTACTGTCTCTATAGGGCACCTGAGAAAGGCACAGCAACCAGGGCCATGGAGCAAGCTAAAGGGAGGGTCAGGATTAGAGCACTCTCCAGTTAAATCAAATGCTACACAATTGTCTCACCTGTGTACTGGCAAACACTCCCATGGAGGCTAACATATGCAAAGATCTCTACTCACATGGCCCTTTTTGCTGTCATCTCTAATTGCTCCAGGATCATGAGCAGGTCCCACAGAAAGGGCTCACAGCCTGATTCTGGATCTGGGATCAAAGGATGGCTTTTTGGAAACCATTCTGCAAAACTTTCTGTCTCCCAGGCTAGGTTAAAAGTCAGAGACTGCCTTGTCCTGTCTGAAAGTGGATTAGCATTGACATTTATATTCTGAGACAAAAGGAGGTGCAGTGGGAGGCTGTGGCCCTACCAAGGCCAGCCTGGGCAGTAGGGCTGGTTACAAGCACTTCTGGGTCTTGCAGGGCTCTAATTATGCCTCTCCCTTCCCTGTTTCCACAGGAGTAATGCCACCTTCCATTCTCCACAGACACATCAACATCCCCCATAGGGAGCCCATCACTGCCAGGGATCAGAGAAAAACTGATGGTGTGGGCAGGTCCTTCTGCTCTGGGAAGGCGTGGAGCACATCACACCCAGGCACACAGCACATGAACCACTCGTTCGTGTTTAACTTCCCCAGAAAGGTCTGATACAAGTGACTGCCTTTCCACTGGGAGTTTGTGATTTACCTGATGTCAATGAAACCAACCTGAATTTCCCCAACTGCAGCAGCTGTTGCTGTAGAGACCAGTTACAAACCTCCCAGCTCATCACAGTTCAGATGCAAACACGGTTTCCAGACTGTTCAAAACTTTCCCAATGACCTTCCTCTCCCATCACTTTCTCTTCTGCCTCCCCCAGTCCCTCACAAGATGCATATACTTCAGTGACTGTTAAGAAGGAAATGAAATATGAACAAGCATCAGCAAAAACGCTTAGGTCCTTATAATCCCTAAAGTTGTTTATGTTTGTATCAGCTCCAAAGTTTCCATTCACGTTTCTTGGGAAGACAGGTCTGGCTGTAGCATAGTAAGTCAGGACATACTGTAAAATAAATAAATCCTAGGCTTAATGCTGATACAAGAAGCAAAGTTTGATAGTCATGTTATTACTTTTCTAGTTCTCCTAACATTTAGGTTGGGCATATGGTTCTTATGCTTTTCACCCTTATATATGTGTAGTTGAAGTGTTGGCTTTGCAATTATATTCCACATCTTTCCATAGACTATTACATAGGTAACAAATGACTGTGCTAAAGGCCTAAGTACATGTTGTTTCAAAACCTTGAGCAGAATTATTATTTTCATTGTTCCTGAAATTCCCAATCTATAAATTGGAGACTGTTTGCCTGCTTCCCATGTAAGTGATATAGAGCTTCATGTATTAACTTATCTAAGGCTCTTTGGGGTTCCTTTAGTATCTTAGGGCAGGAAGCCTCAAATTATTTTTTTTTCTCTTATTCTGGTGTTGTCTTTGATTCATGAACAGGCTCATATTACTCAAGGATCAATAGTGGTATTGGTGTATAACCTTGCTAGATACCATGATGTTATGGTTCAGCATAAAATCCATTAACATATTTGTTGAATTTACATTGCCAGTTCCAACATTCTTAACCTATATATCAATTATCTTTTTCATGATCTCCTCATCTGCTCCAAAAGAGCTGCATCAAGCCATGGGCCCTGCTTAAGGACCCTGATCCAGAAAGCTATTAGTACATACTAAGTTTAAATGTATGTTTTAATGCTTTACCAGGTGAAGGCTAAATTTCTGTGATGCTAGGGAAAAACAGCAAGTTTCTGAACAGCTGCTCTTGCTGCTCTGTCCCTGGTTCTACTTACAACAGTGTAGATCAAGAGTGCTGCAAAGCTCACGTGCAATGAAACGGGAATAAGGGCAAGCAAGGCCAGAAACAGGCTGAGTGTCACGACCCAACATCAGTCACAAGTGTATATTTTCTTCCTGACCCCACCAACAGAACTCCACAGCAGGACACAGCTCCTTTATCATCAACTGAAAAATTAGCTAATTGCCAACTGCAAGCCAAAACTGATGTCACCCCTAATTGCCTAATCCCAGCCATATTGAACACATCTGACCAGTCAGACTCTGAGGTGAGTCTCTGTAGCTCATAGAGGAACAAAACCTTCAGATCTTCAATGTACATTGACCTGTGGGCTATTACTTATTGCTCTCATTATTTATTAATTTATTAGCAGTTAATTACTGCTACTTTTCATGCTAAGGATTAATGCAAGGTGCTTGTTAATACTAAGAGCTGGTTTAGAGTTCTCCATGTTGAATGCACTTGACAAATGCTATCTGAGCCTCACATGAACAGTGCACTATGAAGACAACGGGAAATACTTTTATCTTCTTATGCCCCATGCTGGGAATCACATCAATGATTCCCACATGCTGCGAAGACCCCGACTGTTCTCTTCTTTCCTTTTATTCATCTAGTCAGCTGTCTGGTCCAATTCACCACACTGTCAGCACCATCCTGTGTTATCAAGTACAACCACTCCTGAAACTACTCCTGTCATACACGCCAGAGGAATTTTTCTTGCATTCACTCTATGTTCTTGTCATTCACTTGTCCAAACACGCTGGCTGACACACAGCTCCTCCTCTGGAGCTGCTACTACCTTCAGTCTTATGTCCCTGATACTTTAGCAGAAAGATTCAAATCTGCTGCTTTTAGTGCTCCCTTTGACAAGAAAATACCCCAGTTTCAAGTTGCTATTTTCCAAATGCTGACCATGAAAAACAGCTTCACAAGACTCCTATCCATATCTGGGCCTCTGCATTTAAAAAGACCCCTGCATCACACAGTCTCTGAAGCCCAAGAGCTGCATCACAGATGAGACTTTGGGGTCAAATCCTACCGTGCTCTGAATTAAACAGTGTATTTGCTGAATCAGAGGGGAAAATGTATCTAAATCTTTCAGCAACTGTGTTGACTGAAGCTGGTAAAAAAAAATTTTTGTGAAATTTCCCCTTCTTTTAGACCAAAGGAATCCCTCTTCCCATGGCCAGCTTTAACCACTTTGAGCTCCTTTTCTTCAAAAGCACTGGAAAATAGGACACAGCACATGCATTACATGCTGACCACACCGCACCCTTGTCCATGTCAACCGCTTCATTGGCTCTGGCACTGGGAATGTGCAGTAATAACTTTGGAGGTAAAAACCTCTAAACCGAGGCTCTTCAACAGGTTATTCTCACTTACTCCTCATCCAGCACATTGGGAAACTCATCAGTGCGCATTCATACCTATGGCTGCTATGCACTGGAAAGGTTTAGCATTTAGGCAATTTTTCTTGACATTAATACAACTACTTTTCCAAATCACACCCTATGTAATTTAGTGTCCAAACTTTATCACCAGCTGACTGCTTTTCATAGAGTTCTTGATGAAACTCTAAATGGTTCATGGCACAGTAATTTTTCCTTGTTAATATTCTATTCTCTTTTAGAAACCAGATAATGTTTTAAAAAGAAATTGGTAGACTAATTTATAAATTCATGAGTTAAAGCAAATCTTATTCTCCAACATATGGGGAATAAAAGCAGCTTGCTAAAATTAAAGCCTTAATTTCATGATTCCTCACTGTGCAGCTTCTGTCTGACGTTTGTAATTAATGTTTGTTTTTCAGCTATAACTACTCTAGCTGGCATGTCAAAGCCCTGTGTAGCAACCATAGTGTCCTCCAGGATTTAAGATGTTTTCCCTCCTGTAAAACTGCAGCTTGCTGCAGAAACATCCCAGACACTGATTGAGACAGTCGCCTTTTTTAGTCAATCTGTCCATGTTTTCATGCCAGATGTGAGTGCTGGCAGAAAACCTAATGAACCATTCAGTAAGTGGGCACCAAGTGAGATCCACCATGCCGACTGCTTCTCAAGTATGGGAAACAGGGCAGACTGGTGAGCGGAGGAACAGGATCACAAAAGAAATGCACAGATGAAACTAGTGAGGTAAGGTGGAAGTTAGCTTCTTACCTCACCTCTGCTTCCTGTGTGATTCATCTTTAATTAGATCCAACTATAAATCTGCAATAAAATAGGATTTCAGAACAATGATATGGCAAGACTGAGACATAAAAATGATTTATGTTCTGCCTGAATCAGTTGGTTCCTGCAAACACCTCAGAGGGCTTTCCTCACTCTTTGTGTTTGTGTGTCAAATAGACTCCTCTGTACAGGCAAGTAGTGCAAAGGCAATACTCAACATCTAGGAAAAGAGAAAGACCACTGCCCTGCAAACATGGGGTGGGGAGGAAGCCATCCTAGATGCCTATCAGAGATAACATGCCAGTCTGCATCTATTACGCCTAATCCAGTGGTCTCACATAAGAGGGAAGTATGCTCTGCTAACCTGCCTGCAAGGACTTTTGGAGAGAGCCTTTGGCACAGTACCCACCAGGAAAGGGTAAACATGCCCACCTTTAAAGAGGTTGTGTACTAGTAGTACCACTCCTTTGCCACTGATTCGACTGGAAACAGAAATAATCCAAACAGTTATTAGAGATGACTGCAGACAAACCAACCAGCCCATCAATTCCTGTTTCCATTACAAACTAGATTAAAGCAAACCAAAATAAATAAGAACTGGTCACAAGCTCAAGAGAACTGTAAAGCTATCTGACAACTAAATGTTTTGCCCCATTCATGGACTTCCCCCACTTATAGCATTGAAAAGCATATCTTTCTATTTCCTTTGACATAGGAAAAGTGAAGCAAATCATTATTTATTTGAAATTTAAACAGTCTCTGTAGAGACTATTTAAAAATGTGTTAAAAACATATTTCCTGTAATGTACACGGCTTTTTGGCCTTCTCAAGGCAATGTTGTCTTATTACAGAGGCAGGTCAGAATGAACTTGAAATAGAGATGGGATCACCTGCACGTAGCAGGATAGCAGCTGTCACTTCAGTGGAAGTCCCCTTGCTGATGACACAACGCTTGAGCAGCTATGGAAACTCCAGTGTAACTGTTGGCCGACCATTAGTAACCTACTAATTACTGGATTCTGACATCAAAGATACAGATATGTGATAATGTACCAATATAGGTTGATTTCCACATAAAAACTAAGATCAAAATTCAATGGATTCTGGTATTATTATTTTGTCAGCAAATCATTATGACAAAGATACTAGAAAAAAAAAAAAAAAAACAGGTTTGCACACATGGCAAGCAAGCTGCATTTGCAGCAGGGTAAGCAAGTTGTATTTTCTGAAACTATTCTTTCAGGAAAAAAAGATAAATACAACCAGTAAAGGGGATCTGACCTAAAGCTGGTGTAACATCCAGTTTCACTAACAAAGCCTTTGTTTCCTTTACTAGGCAGCACTGCATGTAATTTCAGCTCCATTCTCCTTCTAAGATGGAGACTGATACATAATCAAAGGGAGCAAACGACAGCTATATTCAGAGGCATTTCAGCCACTAAAAACCAGAACTTTGCCCTTGCTGTTTGCTTTCAACAAATATTTATGAGCAGTAGGCGTTCAGACAACTGCTTGCTGAAAGCAAAGCCTAGAAGACTGAGACTCATTCAAACAGTGAACTTAAATTGTTTTGGGGGAAAATTCAGGCGGAAGTAGTTTACAAAATATATATTGCAAACAGGGCTGCAAAACAGTGGCATTAGTTAGCACATGCCCAGAGGCATGAGGAGCTTAAGGCCATCTGAAATTGAAAATGGTCCTTTGTAACAGGTAATTGTCATCTCTTTTCTGAGACAGAGGAAAGAGTTCCATAGATCTAATTTACTAGAGCCAGCTCAAGAATTTAGAAAAGCATGAGCAAAATTCTGGAGATGCTTTTCCCTTCTCCAGATGAGGGATTTACCAGGGCTGCCATGTCAAAGAGCTGTGCCCACCCCTGGGGCACAGCAGGCTGAGGACACCTGCCATTAGCTGCTCCCCCGCACTCCTTAGCAGCAGCAAGGAGAGCAATGGGTTGCCAGGAGGAAAGAGGCAATGGCAAGGGCCTCATGGCCTTGCAGCTATCACCCTGCAGGTAACGACACACACTGCAGAACACAGATGGGGTTAAATACCAGGTCAGCTATTTGCCACTCTCCCACATCTGCAATCCACACCCAGGTTTGCACACCTGAGGTCTGTGTGTGTGTGCATCCCGCACCCCCAAATATTAAAATCAGGCTTCTTTTTCCAGACATTTGTAAATTAGACACTGAGCTGGGATTTAGGAATCCATTCACTGTCAGTACCATCTGAGCAGCCTGCAGAGGGTCAGAGCCACACGCGAGGGTGGTCTGAGCAGTTCCTTGCACCAGCCAAGCAGGCTGACAGGCAGGCATTGCTCAGCCTCTTCCACCGCGTGGGCAAAAGCGGTGGTGGAGAAACAGAATTTGCTGTGTGTCAGTTTGATGCTGACATTTTCATTTTTAATATCAAAAGCAGTGTAGAAAGCAGCCATGGGTCATCTCTCCTTGACACTGGGCTGTAGGTGCTCTGAAATACATAGCTGGTTTGGCCCAGGGGAAGGACCTGAAGGCTGAACTAATACATACTTTGGGTTCATGACTCCCAATTCCTGCACAGCATATTGAAAAGCAACCTTCAGGAACAATTGCTGCCTCTCCTCTAACAAAAGCCAAAGCTTTGCAGGGAGAAACGCAAATGGTTTCCACCACAGGCAAGCTATGCCAAAAGCTTTGCTCCCTGGCGTGGTTGCTGAGAGCCCTATGAGCAGTACCATTATCCCTTCACACAAGCCCTGTTTTGGCACCTTGTCCATTTTGGACACAACGCCCACACCATTTTTTAAATGTTTTATCATGGAGCAACAGTGAAGGAGCTGTTCAATATCATCATTAACAACTCATCGATCCAATTATCTGCCTTTCTATTTCATTTCAAATTTACAATCTCGTTACTGCTTCTGTGACAGGAATAGATTTTCAGATGATTTCAGAAGTAGTTAGGATGCCGTTATGACTCAATGCATGTGATCAAATGTCTTTCTGAATGATTCTGTTGGATTAATGAAGCCATTTGATGAATTAAACTTGATATTCCAGCAAAGAGCAGATGACAATATTTCAAAATAGGAAAGGCTTCTTTCACACGTTCTGGTGTTGTCAGTGTCATCCAGTATTAGGGACAAGTTCCAATTATGAGATAATTTGAAGGCTCAAACACAAGGCTTCTCTGATCATCTGTGGGATTTGTGCCTTAGGGCCACTTTCCCCAGTCACAGCTGAGAAGGCAAAGATATAGGGCAGGTCAAACAACACAGCCTTAATCCACACATAAAGCAGAGCTAGCACATGGAGAAAAGCCAATAAAGTTACTAAATTATTCTATAAAAAAGGAAGAAAACAGAGTTTTACATCTCATTTGCAACTGCTCCCAGGAGCATCTGAAATGGAGCAGCTCTCAGCATAAGCTGTATCACAGTGATAAGATTTCAACTCCAATTCTTCTGCAGGGCTGGAGGTGGAGAAGAAGGGTGAGCAGCACTGGCTTTGAGAAGCATTTTTACCGTTTCTTCTCAGCAATTTCTGTAGTCATATGCTGACAAACATTCTTCAATTCAAAATATCTCTTTCTAGCTTTTGTCTTTTGCCCTAACAAAAGTTTAAAAAATACAATTAGAAACTGTATTGTAACAAGAAAGGACTAGATCATGATCTTAACACTTACATAGTTTAACATTTAATGTTTCCAAGAATAGCCAAATTAAGAGCATTCTGTAATCCTTAGCTTACTTTTGCAACATTCTTCCAAGCTACTGATATTACCATAATAAAATGGTACAGGAGGAGGGATGTTTTGCATAGGTTTTCTTCCTTAGGAAATTAAAGCTCCAGAGTTGCACTGTCCAAATATGTTGACTATGCTATTTGTACTATCTTGTTAAAGCATTTTGCTGCCACGTGAAGAGTATTTCCAAAAGCATTTGAGATTATAACCCCTTCTGATATCCTTAAAGCCATAGTGACAACTGCTTGAGCAAGCCTAGGCTACCTATAGGACTTCAGTAATTCCTATGACCATAAAGTTTGGAAACATAAGGCAAGACTGAATTTCAGATCTGCTACAGACACTCTTTGCATTTTTTTCCCCACAGACGTGGAGACTGCTTTCTCAGATGAAAACAAGCCAAACAAAACTTTCTCAGCCAATTTAAGCCTACGGTTTTCACTGGTGAAAAAATACATAAATACCAGTAGAGATTGTGCAGGTAGATAATAAATATCTGATGCACAAGATGCTGAAGCTTGTCCCCTACTGCTTTGCCCTGGCTGAGAGTGAAAAATTATAATCTCTCACCACTGAGGCACCATGGAGAGCCAAGATGCAATACTTCTGCCTTCTTTATACAGTACTATCCCCAAACCAGAATTTAATTCCCAACAAAGCATAGATATAGGAAAAAAGTACTACAGAGCAATTCACATCCCTACTGCTTATCAGGAGGCTCTAGGCTTCTACTGTTTCAAATGGTTGAAAAGATAGAATGCTTGACTTAATAAGGATTTATGAGGGTTACAGAAACTTGATAGAAGTAACTGATACTATATTGCTCTGCCACATTTCTTCTAAACCACTTTGATATCAAAACTACTTCAGCCAAACTTAGGAAACAAACTTGTAAGCAAATCCCTCTTCTAATTAAAAAAAAAAAAAAAAAAAGAGAGAAATTTTTACCTGAAATATATTCAGATAAACTTTATAGGAATGCCTTAATAGGATATACACACCAGAGTTTTCTTGCATTTCATAGGTGGATACACTCATTAATTATACAATAATTTAATTTCTATTAAGACAAGATTAAAATTACTGCTATTGGTATCAAAACTGGAAAACTTCTGAAGATCAGATCCACAATCTGTGTTCCTTAGTATTCATTTAGGCATTATTTCCATGTAATTCTTAATTCCCCTGGAAAACCATGGGGCTTGTGAAACTAAACTATTCATCCAGGACAGGGAGTGGGTTCATCATCTAGCCATTATTTCTTGTCCAAACAATAATGAAGGATTCAAGCACAAACCATAGTCTAGGCAGGTCCCCTGAGGAGAGCTGTCACAAGAACAAGTGAGAGAAACAGTGGTCTTCCGCAAAGGACGGGTGTTTTAGCACCTTCCTGGATTGTTACAAGCCTTTGACAGACAGTAGAGCAGATCAAATACCAGAACTCGCTAATAACCAAGTCCTAAATTTTAAACAGCATATATACTCCTTAACTCCAAAAATATACAAGCCACATCCAACGCAGACTGCAAACCTCCAAGCATACAGCTGTGCACTACGTGCTGCAGGGCTTGATTTTAAAGTCTCCAAGATGCACGTTTGTATATTCCAGAGAAACAACACAAATGGGAAGATTTGTGATTAATTTTGCCCCAATTCTTTTAAATTTACCCATCCATCATGTGCTGAAGCCAAATGTAAGCCCAGCCGATTTGAGCAATCTGGGAATCTGAACACTGCATGCCCAAGAGGAATTGCAGTTTCCTTAAATGATTTTAGAAATTTACCCAGCATGTATTTAACAAACACAGTCACTAATTAGCAGCAAGCAACATTATTTGGCTAGCTCCAACATTAATCACCATAGGTAAGTAAAACATGAGGACCTGGATTCTGATCATCAGATCAACTACTCAATTTTCCATCAGACTAAATTTTTCCTATATACAGGAGATCAAATTATATACATCAAATTATACTGTTTTTAATTAGATAAAACTCTTCTTAGTTTTCTAAAAGTTTTGAAGATTTTTTTTTCTTATTTTAATTTACTTAAGAAAAGATTTTGAAAATTTCTCTATCCTGATAGACATCAGCAATCAAGCAGTTAAATACCTGTCAAGTTCCATTATGATTCGGAATAAAAACCAAAAGGGGACCCATTCACCATTCACACCATCCCAGGCTTTGGTAATATCTACTGCACGTATGTAGAGAGCACAGATTTACTTTGTCTTCAACCGTTTTATTATACACTGTTGCCTAAAGGAAATTATCTTTTTTTGCCTTTGGAAGAAGTGAGCCAAGATGAACAAGCAAGTGTTCTTGCTTTTCTGGCCATAAGCATTGCAATGGCTTGGACATTACATATTGTGTTAACAACAGCGAAATATATCACTGGACAGTAATTAAAACTTCTAACAAAAAATGACATTCTAACTAAAATTGCGGTAAACCTCAAAGCTCCTCATTGTGGATGACCATTTTGCAAACACTACAATGAAAAAAAAAAAAAAAAGAGATAGAACAGCATTGCCAGAGGAAATGTTGACAGGAGAGGTGTTTGTCTCTCCAGAACTGTCTGAACTATAACTCACATCCTCATCTGCAGAGATTGAGGTTACCACCAACTAAAATGCCATCAGATTAATTGTACTCGCCGATGTTCTTTTGTAGAGAAGAGGACCAATAGCATGTTGTTTCAGGTGCCTTTGGTTTTAATAACATTTCACTTGCAATGTCAGATAGAGAGGGTCTCATTTCAAACCTATATTTTTAATATATTTGAGCTACCCACATCTTGGCTGCCCACACAGAAATCAGTGAATCTTGCAAGTTACCTAGGAGTGGAAGCTCCCAGGGTCAGAGCCTCAGGTGCCATAAACCAGTAAAACTTCACTCAAACTTCCCAATGTGCTGACTCTGCAGTCAGGGAGGAAACAGAGGGAGCCTTACAGTAGATTACAGCTGCTGGAATATGTCTAGCAGCGTGCACTTTGTGAACACACTATGGGCTACTAATACAAACTGGGCAACACAGAGAAACTGGAGGTAAGCAGGGAGTTATAGGAAAAGGATTAAGCAGAGAGCTCCTAGGATTGCTCTAGCTAACAGCAACAGAACCCATCCAAATATCATTTTTAAATTTAGAAAATGCAGAAATACAGCAAAAAACCACCAAGGCAAACCTCAGAGGCATATAGCTGAGAGCCAAAGTGAGGGATCTCAACGTTTGATGCAATGATGTGTGGAAATTCCCCATGTTTCTCCAGATTTGTATCTTTATACCTCAGGTATAATATATAGTAAAGACCTGGCCAACTTTGCCCTGGTGCTGAAAAGATCTCAAAACTGAAAATGATGCATCAAGGCTAAAATTAGGAGGGACAGAATGACAAGATCAGGCAGTTACTAGAGTTTAAACTGTTTTCTGAAACTCAGGGCATACAACACAGAGTAAGTAAAATGAATCATTGACATAGGAGCTACATCTCAATGGAAAAAAGGTTTTCAAAGGGTTTGTATGGAAGTTTCTTCCACTAAGTAATTCAGTTAGCCATTAACTCTTCTTACTGACGCAACCTGACAGAGTTAGGACTAGGATCTGCCATCTTTAAGGGAGACAGGTTTTTCCAGGTATACCTCCCTCTGAATTCTGTCTTCTTTGTAACACTGTCCATAGACTGTCAGGGAAAAGTTTAATCAATCAAATCAGTAGAAACTTGAGATGAATTTTTTTTCAAAATGGACCACAAACACTTTTGAAAATTCAATAACTTGATTGTGTTCTTTAACTTCCTTTCCTCCCTGTTTTAGCATTTGAAGCACTGTTTTCTTTTGTGTCTGGCTATGTTAGACTAATCAATAAGAAATTATACTTTTGCCTTTTACATTCCAAGAAAGGCGAATGCAACATATTTCTCTTTCATTCATATTGATTCCAAAGCAAAAACAGAGAAAACTAATGGAAATTCCTTACAATGTTCTTAACACTGCCATCTCACCCGGGGGAATCGCCCTGTCAGTGCTAACTTCATTTGCAGAAAGTATTATTTTTAACAGTGTGTACATCCAGAGCTGTATGAAGCTTTTCTATCAGTAAAATTAATTATCATAAGATTAATTTCACATGAAGAGACTTGCTGAATTAGAATTCGGCACTAGTGTGCTATCCAATTACTCCAAGGGATGAGCTGATCAGCTGTGACTGCTAACTGCTGCGTACCTCTGGGTGAGATGCATCTTCTTTTTACTTTAAGTGACCTTTGCTAGCTATAGTTTTGTGATCAAGATAATTCCATTCTGGAATTCCTGATACTTTGGGATTGAAGAATCAAAAGTAAGGCCAGGAGCAGAGTGAGTAGCATGTCTTCCTGCTTAGCATATGAGCGAAAGCAGTCACAGCCTGTGGCGCAGAGTGCTGAGGAAGCCTCCCTCCAGTCTGGGGATCTCAGATAGGAAGATGCTGAGAGAGGAAGAGAAAATAATGCTCTGCATTGATTCACAGCCAAAAATATACTGCCTCTGGCACTTAGGACACCACCTTCTGAGTACCCAAAGTTTTTTGGTTTTTTCGTTTTGTTTTTAAACAAGCCTGTTGTAATGAGAATGTTCTTCTAAGCTTTTCACAAGTTAGTGGCACACTTTTAAAGCAAACCGGTATTGTTTATGCAGCTATATAAACTTAATGCACTTTTTGGATCTCCAAGTTTATCAACTGTCCTGTTTCTACAAAAAAAGAACACAGAATTTGTTTTGTCCCATTGTCTTTTCCCTACAGCTATACACCTTGTGCAGATGTAAAGCCACCTTTGCACTTTCAAGAAGAAAGAAGGGCAAAAAAAAAGAAAGAAGAAGAAAGAGTAAAATTCCTATCCCAGCTGGAGGCACGTTACCCTGCTTTGAAGGGACCCTCCAGCACCTGCTCTAAGTATTTGCTGGCAAAAAAGCTCTGCAGAGTGACACTGTCAAGTATGTTTTGTTTCTTCCCTTTCCTAGATTCTGTTCCTTCTAATCTACTTTTTAGGGTAGGCGCTTGCAACTTGAGAAGAAGCTATGTCTCATCATGCAACCAAGATACCAGCAGGCACCAAGAGACCCTGCTAGATAAATAGTGGCATTCCCACTTAGAGTAGTCCTGAAGAAGAGTTAGTAATATACCACTGGAAAAAGGATTGTCATTGGAGAGTGGAAGATGAGGATGGGTGAAATGAGAGCCAAAAGCATAATTTTTGGACAGTTCCCCCAGCAATTAATTCATTGTCAAGTTGAGACTCTGTCCCACTGGAAGGATGCATGAAACTGGAGTTAACATTTGGGTGGCTTTGTTCACATTAGCATTAGAGAGCAGAATTCAACTCAGAGAAATGAAGAAAGTAATGAAAGCAACTGGTTTTTTTCATCAACATCATTTCAGTCTTTTTTATAATAATAAATGCCTCAAAAACAAGTAGGAAAAAATAGCAACAGCAAATTCACATCCAAGAGAAATGTTAATGTTTCTGCTTAGCTAATTCATCACTGGATATTGAAATGCTGACAATAGTGACAGAGTATTTAATAAGTTTAACTTGCAAATGCACTGGGCCAGATTTCCAATAGAGCTGAGAATTCTAGATGCCTTTGGAAACCTTTGTGTCCCTTACTTAGTGCTAATTTGGAGCTCAGCTCTTAAAAATGCAGATGTAATTATGGACCATCAGCAAAGTCCAACGCTCATTTCTTTTCCAAGTGCATTCCTACAGAGTGAAGAGATTCAAGAAAAAAAGTAAAGTGTAAGGGATTAGGAGTTTCCCTCCTATAATAAATACACTGAGTAACAAATTAATCACCTTACCATCTATGTTTCCTCCTAGCAGTGAAAATATCTCCTAAGATACAACACTGAGGGAAATTAACCTAATAAATACCAGGAAGGTTTAAATCAGTGCCATAGAAACAAGATGAAAAATCAGTATATTTTCCCGTTACCTATATCAAAACAAGATGTGAACAGCAAGAAAGGAGTTTGAAATATGGTGAGAGTAGCATGTTAAAAACAATTAATGCAGTCAGAGTACTTTCTGCAAAATTCTTCAGTGACCCAGGAAGTTTCCCCCTAGAAGAATATGACTGCTATTAATAAACCAAAGTATATTTGGGCAAAGATTTCAATCACACAATAATGATTAGATGTTAGGGGGAAAAATGAAAAGTTGCTTTGAAATATTTTTTACAAAAGGAGTAGGGAAAAACCTATTTACAATCAACATGTATGCCTTGCTATTTCAGGAGGCAAACAGAGAAAGCATCTTCTAAGAGTGGCCACACAGTGAAAAGAAAGACACAGATAACTGGAGGGATCAGGCCAGTAAGGAGGGTATGACGTTGGTTACAAAGCAGGAAATATATCCTTTATTTTCATTGTCTGCTCTGTCCTTAGAAGCCAAATTTAAAATCACTTTTCGATACCTGACAATGCAGACACTCACATACTAAGAGTGAATGGATGAGGCAGTAGGCTCCCATCAGTTTGGTGGCCATAAGCCAGGCACAACAGTTCCTGATAAGCCTGATTTCTCCTGCTCGCAAAGCCCAAATTACAGTGCAAAATTTGGCAAGCTGTTGTCATGCATCAAGACTTCCATACCTTTTCCTTTCCTGTTTGTTATATCTTGGTGTTTAGGGGTCCTACATCCCCCTCAGGCTGCTCAAATCACATTCATGCTTATTACATTAAAAGCAGCTTCTGCATTGGTTGTTGAAGTTCTTCAACCCTTCTGCTCCACATTGGGGCTTCTTGGCTCAAGTCAACTACTTCCTTACAGTGCAGCATATTGCTCAGGAGGGACACAGGGGCATTGAATCGTCCTCAGTGACCCAAGTCATTCTTAAC
Source organism: Coracias cyanogaster (assembly GCA_033124195.1). NCBI lineage: Eukaryota > Metazoa > Chordata > Aves > Coraciiformes > Coraciidae > Coracias > Coracias cyanogaster. Next base: position 24,788 of record JAVSBS010003852.1, on the reverse strand, counting down.
CAGTATTTTAGTCCTTTATTTACAGCTGTTTGACTAAGTTCTCCTGAAATCAGTGTAGAAACAGCTGAATAGTTGCAGTGACATGCAGTAATTGCAGACATGTATATTTCCTGATAGCATCATTTTATTCCACTAAGCAAAATGAAATTGCAGCAAGATATTAGACAAAATCCCAAGAGCTTATATCTGTCTCTGGAATTGCCACATTACTCATCAGTGAGCAGTGCTGGGGCAGTGGTCAGCACAGGGTCAGCTTTCTTTACTATGAGGAGGTCTACACATCTCCCTCTGCCCATAAACCTCTGTCTGTTGCCAAGAAAATATTTTTGAAATATTAATAATGTGTAAAGTAAAAAAAATATTCACTTGTGAAAACAGTCTTTAAGAGATGATGGACAGGAAAAGTGGAGTTTCTGTTCTGAATATCCCACAACAACAGGCAGAACAGCATGTAACCAGCTAAAAATAACCCACATAACTAGACAGTACACACTTTTCTTTCTTTCTTTTTTTAACCATGCCAAAAAGAACAAATCTGAGAAAGCTGTCCTGTTCAACATGCTCAGAAGTAACCTGTCAGCGGATCGCCGTGGAAGAGCTGCCAGTAAGACTTGTGCCCAGCCCAGTTTAGTGCATCAGGACTTGTGCGTTCTCCACCTGCTCTGCACTCATAGCTACCACAACACAGGAGGTCTAACCCCAATATCCAGTCTTACTCTCTTGTATCCAGGAGTCCCTCAAGCTTCTGTTCTCAAGTTTCCCATCAGTGACAGAAGAAAGGATTGGTGTGGTGGTTTACCCAGTAGCCAGATAAGACCTTCTTCTGGCACAGCAGCCTCAGTTGCAAGGTACTGCATCAGCAGCTAGTCACAAAGACAGCACCATTTTCTACCCCCTCAGAGGACACCGCACTAGAACACTGCATTGTCATGTTAATGTAAAACTGTGGTCACAGAGGGTGAATGATTCTTACCTATAAAGACTGCTTTTAACCAGCTGCTATAATAGTATTCTGCCGTCCATTTGAGTCTGTTTAATTTACACATTGTTATGCCTTTTTTTTTTTCTGGTAAGAGTTCTCTTAAAGGGTAGGTTAAATTATTAGATTAAAATATTGCCATAAACATGGTTGAAGTCCATGTGAAAGTGATGATAATTAAGCCTGAAACTACAATTATTGTTATAATAACTGTATTTCATGAAAACGAATAACAGTTAGATTACTAATGCTGAGGCCTTTTGAGGTGATTCAAATACAATGCAATTTTTAGTTTAACAAGTATTTCAGTATTTATAGAATAAAGCTTTCCTGTTTTTCACAAGGTATTGCTAAGGAACATGTAATATTATTATTAGCATTAACATTTACTACAAATATTGTATCTTTACAATTATTAATGTTACCTGAGATTTTACCTGCCATTTGTTGAACTGAAGATAGAACTTCACAGTACGAACATTACATTTTTTAAAATCCTTAGAGCATGGTGACTGCAACTGATTTAAAACACTGCTAATAGTCATGAGCAGAATTTAACCCAGTCTGGATCTCATTGTGAATGATGCCATAAAAGACACAAGGAAAATTACATTCCCTTCTTCAATATCTTCTTACGATTAAAAATGAGCTTTAGTTTGAACCACTGGATTTTGAAAGACACCCTGGATTAACAGAATCATTTAAAATAAAGCCTTGTCAATAGCTTCATTTCCTTCCAACCAAGTGTGCTACAACTTAAGACCACCTTGAGACAAATGTTATGTCATCACTTGAAGAAAATAAATGGTCTTTCAGGCACTCAGCACCTAAACAGTGTATGGCTTGAGAACCCCTCCAGCTACGCTGTTTTCTTCCAATTCAGACTATTTATGTTCTACAAGAAAAGAAGGAACTTTTAGGAAAAAGTATTCTGGAATAGCTCTAATATAGAGATTAGTGAAACGAATGATTCACAGGACAGTGAAGTCAAAGTGCCCATAGAGTTTTAGAAGAGTGGAATTAGCCCTGTGTCCTATAACTGTGTGTTATAGGAAATGTCACCCTGTCCATTTAATATTCTCTTGGGAGCCAGACTACAATAAAAGCAGAATATAATTTAGCATACATGGCAATGTATGTACAGCAAGTCCATTACATCCACGGATGTCCTATCATATTACAAAGATATTTCAGAATCACTACATTTAGTAATGGGGAGATTACGGACAGTCAGAGAAAAGGCCACAGACTTAGTGAAGGTCATACAGTAAGTCAGTAACGAGGTGAGACCAGAGCATACACTAAGTCCCCAGGTCAGCTGCTGGAGTGTGCTGAGCCTCCTATTATTGTGGAATAATTGCCATAAATGGTATTATCACCATTACAAAGTTAGAGAGATAAATGAACCTTTAAAAGAATTAGAGCTGTTTAAATGACCATACATCTCACAGAATCAGATTTGTTCTCATGACTTTTACAGAGGTAGAATCTGATTCTTATAGAGTGAAATGTATTTAATTCCATGCTGGGAAGTGGAAAGGCAAAGTAGAGTCCTTTTACGTGCAAATAAAGAGAAAACTTATCAGCTAGCATTTCCAAAGCTGTTGTTGCATATGCAAGAGCCATAATGATATTGTCAATTCTGTGTTACTCATCTCTCCCACCTTAATTCTAGGTTGTTAGAAACTCTATGCAGTGGGAGGAAAGAGAAAGCTGCGAACAAGTACATTTTGCAAAATATCATCCCCAGAAATAGAGAATGTTTTTCAAAATTCATCTGCGAATGAAATATGTCTTGCAAGATCATAATCAATCACTGGAAGTACTTCATCTGGAAATCCTAGTGAATAGAACCATATTGCAAAAGCCTCCTACAAACAAAAACGTCTGCAACAAACCAGACCATGAACATTTGTGAAGATGCAAAACAAGTCACAATATGTTTCTTGAATTTCTTCCATCCATCTTTTGATGACATCTCAGCCCAAATAGGGGAGTTAGGAGTTGCACTGCACCTCTACTATCAGCCTGAAAACTGTGCGCAATACAGCAAGGAAATATGCTGCACCAGCAGGCTTTTTTTCCCTTTCCCTGTACAAAGTTGGAAAGGAAAAAAAAACCCACAGAATTCCCCTAGCACTCTGGTAAGAAGATATCACTTCCATACTCTCCAACACAAGACTTTACATTTTGGGTCCGATACAACTCCTAAAAATCAATGGGCAGCTCCATATTGAATAAGCTGCATAATTAGATCTGCAATACACAATCTATACTTATCAGAGTTACCATCCCTTGAAACATAACAGTATGTCTAGAGCTGTATGGCAGAAGGCTCAGGAATCCCTGGAGCATACCTTAAAGAACAGGGGGAAGCAATGTATTCAAGTGCATCCAGACTGTTAGCTGTATTGGATCAAATGTTCCCAGATGGGCTGTGTGCTGTTGCTTCTACAATTGTCCTGGCAGGAAACAGAGTGTATCAGCTGGTAGAAAGTGCTTGGAGGCAGTTTAAACCCAGCAGCACACCCACAGTTAAAAACAGAATGGAAATGTTTCTTCAAAGCAAAACTTTAAATGGAAAACAGAGGAAAACAATTGTAAGGGTTGTTGTAAGCCAAAGTGCTCGCTGTCCAGATGGCTCCTACCTTACCTTTGCTATAGTAACTCTGCTATGCTGAGCCCCCTTTCTTGAGCAGCTTCAAGAAAAAACACAGCATAACATCATAGGCAGCAGGACTGGTGGGACCACACGTTATCTTTATGCTACATGTCAGGTACGAGATCTTTGTGTTGGCTAAATCTATATTATACTCTTCTGGTCATACATCATTAACTCAAATAACTTCTGAACTGGAGTCAGATTCTAGGGGTAAATGAACCAAAACCTACTTTTTTATTGCTTGTTAGAGCTCTTACCAGATGAGAACTAAGAATCTTCTCTGCTGACAAGGTAGTACATCATTTCAAGATGGAGCGTAACACTGAATAACCACCATCACCATTGCTACTTTACAGTAATCTGTTTTCCTATAATCTTATGTATTGATATAATTTTACCTTAGTGTTGAATATACCAGTTGGTTTCTCAAAATTGTGTAAAGTAAAGCATAATTTTCTTAGTTCCTTATGCAAAATTAAGGTTTTTTCAATAGTGCAAATTAATAAATGTAAGCACTTTTTCTGTAAAATTAGGAACAATAATGAAGTCACTGGACTATATACCTTTGCCAGATGGACATACGCATGTCCAGAATTACTCTATTGGACTCACTGGAGGATGCCTGATTCTCTAAATTAGCAAAATTCAAACATGTTGAAATAATATTCTCCAGAACTTTGTAAAGTGCTGGACAGTTATATCTTTGGCTACTGAGAGCACTTGATTAATAAAAAAGATTGGACTAGATCAGACCAGAAGTATGTTTAGTGACATTTTCATATTTACTAGCCCTTCATCTGTTTCTCTTCCTTCATGAGGTTTAAGAAAAGACTTGAAAAACTTTAATCAGCACTTCTAGATTTCAAAAATAAATGCTGTACGTGATGTGACGTGCCAGTACTTTGTCATTCAGGCGCAGTGTGATGAGGCAGTCTGATCAAAACATTTTCAACTCAGTGTTCTACATTTCAGGTACTGGCTGTACTGAAAGAACGATGATATAATTTATTGTGTTTGCAGTGTACAGGTACTACACTTGCAGCACAGTCTGCAAGAGACGCATGTTTATGTTAAGCAACTGAGAATTAAATGCATCCACTCATGGACAAAGCAATTGTTTCTGTAATAGTCTACATACTAAGGCAGATGGGAAGAGGGAATTTTCATAAATACTTGGGACAGAGGATTTTAAATTCAAAGAACTAGTCTTGAAATGCCACATGTGAAGTGCAAATCAGAAACATCTGTTCAGAAGCTAACACAGATTAAATAACCGGTTGCTATCAGTGAATTGAAATGTTCCATTTGGTTTTTGTATGGTTTATTTATTGCTCAATCTTCAACTTGATTAAGCTCTTCAGGAAAGCGCGGAAGGATTCATCCTCTGGTTGAGAAGAGTGGTGTGGGCCACAATCACTTGCACTAAGCTATAATTAATTACCTACCAGTTGACTGTTCTTCCACATGCAGGCTGGCAGGCATACAGCTAATGAGCAGCTCACTGCCAAATACAATTCTCTCAATTTCTTACTAAAGAATGCACTACTATTCCAGCAAGCTGCTTGGCTACTTTGCAAGCATTTAGAATTTAATACTGTCAATTTTTTTTCTCCAATAAGAATTTAAGATGAGATTTGTACATTTAAAAAATCCCAAAACAGAAACAAACTGGGATATTCTCACTGCAGAGTAGGTGAAAGGGACCTGGGGGTCCTGGTGGACAGCAAGATGACCATGAGCCAGCAATATGCCCTTGTGGCCAAGAAGGCCAATGGCATCCTGGGGTGTGTTAGAAGGCGTGTGTCTAGTAGGTCAAGAGAGGTTCTGCTCCCCCTCCACTCTGCCCTGGTAAGACCGCATCTGGAATATTGTGTCCAGTTTTGGGCCCTTCAGTTCAAGAAGGACAGGGAACTGCTTGAGAGAGTCCAGCACAGAGCCACAAAGATGATTAAGGGAGTGGAACATCTCCCTT